>CAMZMU010000060.1:32422584-32648706 GCA_947311845.1 Poa pratensis | reverse complement strand
TGAGGATACAAACTTCATCTCTCTAGCCAGTTGGGAGCAAGATGATCTCGCTCCTTCTCGCTATTCTAAGTCTTCACGATGGTCCAACAGTCAGTCTCCAATTCAACGTGAGACTATCCTCATGGTTGTGCCATAAGCATGCATCTCTACATGCCAACATTTTAACCGTTAAATCCGTAATGGTTTGAAATATGATCATTTATTCGGGCATTCAGTAGTCACGACTTATGCGTTGCATTGTGATTTTTTAGAAAGGAAGGAATTCTCTTATGTCTCAAGAAAATAAAAATTGATGTCCTAAATAAGGTATTATTGAATAATCAAATTGTTCTTGTTCACACTCTCCGCAAAAACATATATTTTGTCTATGAAAATTGGATGCCCACTTAATACATGGACATGTGTATTTTCTTTTGCAGTTTTATGGGACAACATTTGTTTCAACCGAAAGCATATGATCTCGTGAGCTGATTTGACTATTCCAGCCCTCTATTCTCAGGATCTTTTGATTTTTTACAAGGATTTGTTTGGAAAATTTTACATGTTTTTTATGCAGATGCACCGGATACACAAAGAATTATGAGCGCACGGGGTACTCCTCCGCACATGCGTGTCCGTGAGTCTATACTACTATTAAAGAGCAAACATGTTCGTGATACATTAAATTTGATCCGTTCAATATCTGATCAACGCTCTAGATCGCTCCAATGTTTGACAACTCAACACACCTTTTCATTTTGATGTTAATTACGAGAATTTGCCACCGCTCAAATAAAGGTTTGGACAGAGTCGCCGCTGGCGCTTGCTCTGCCCTGCCCCGCGCTTCCGCGGCCGCGTGGTTTGACGGAGAGATGATGGTGCTGCCGCTGCCTCCTCCGCCATCCTGCTGGACGCCTCCGCTCATCTGGCGGTTCGACACGACGGAGGAGCAGCAGCAGAGGCTGCAGCGGCTGCAGCAGGGCAGGGCCTCCGAGTAGATCACCGAGTGGCGGCAGCCTCACTGCAGCAGCGTCCCAGAACACGGGCCAGCAAGGCAGCGCGCTGTGCCAGGTCTTGACGGACGACGACGCCGACCTGAAGCGCATCAGAGGGCGACCTCCCTCAGCCTCGCCGCTATGCACGCCCGCACCGCGGCCAACCAGCTCCTGAAGTGAATTCGGCCCACGGTGCCCAGGATCGAAACAGTGAGTAAACGAGAGCGGGGAAGTACGGCGAGAAGCAGCATCTCACAGGGATCACGAATAGGTGGTCCGAGAAGGCTGGGGAGACCGGATTTGGGGAAGACGACTCCGATCCGTCGATTCCCGGTGTCCCAGCAAGAACTCGGTGGAGCTTGGGGAGGCCTGGATGGACGGCTAAAGGTGACGGCCAAGAGCTAGGATTTCGGACTTGGGGAAGACGGCTCCGATCCGTCGATTCCCAGCGTCCTAGCAAGAACGGCTCGACGCAGAGGAGGTACACGGCGCGGCGGAGCCGATTGGATCATGGGATACTCGGTGGAAACACACCAGATGATCAAAGGCAAGGTTATTTTGGCGATCCTCACCTCTTCTTCCCTGCGATGTTCTTTCGATTCTAAGCGATTTTGCGCTGTGATGCTTGTGTTAATTAGTCTTAACAGGTGCTCCTCAGCAGGCAAGCAGTTGCTGCGTACTGGCGTCAGCAGCGGAGAGACAAGCGGAACTCACGATCGTGATCCAAGTCACGATGAATTCTTAGAGATGCACGATAGTAATTCACGTACGTGTAGTAGTGTGGATTATGGTCATGCACTCATACTCTTTCAATGACTGCAGAAGTGCAGATAGCGTAGCTCTTTTATGCGGTTATGCCTACACCTGATTCTACCCGATGCTTACATCTGAATTTGTTCAACTCTGTAATTTTTTGAGAAGTTGACTAACGCATCGGTTTTACATTGGGAATGTTAAACCATCCATATTATAATTTGGGATGCTCTATATTAATCAGACTTGTTGAAACGCATCTTTGTACTCTTATCTCCGTCTCAATACAACAGAGTTCCATTGATTTTATTGTCAAGCTTCATGCGCTGACCACTATTCCAAAAGACCGATCTGATGGAAAGGGCCAGACAATTCACTTATACACTTCAACACCCCCTCTCACGTGTGACTCGGGGAGGGAGAGGCCAACACGTGCAACCGGAAGAGAGCGACGGCGCGCGAGTCTCAGAGGTATGGCTCAAGAGGCCTATACGTGGACAAAGAGGGGGCAGCAACAATTTTAGAACAAATTGCGCAAACCAGGACTCGAACTCGAGACCTTGGCTCTGATACCATGTCAAGCTTCATTGACAATAGAGAAGTCGGTGCAGTAGCTGAAACACCAAAGTCTGCTAGCAACCATCGCAACCAGGTCACCTCAGCCGTCAACATAGCCATCGCTCGCAACTCAGCCTCTGCACTGGAGCGGGAAACTGCCTTCTGTTTCTTCGTCTTCCAGGCAATGAGAGATACTCCAAGAAAAACACAATAGGCAGACAACGAGCGGCGATCAGAAGGATCACTGGCCCACGTAGCATCAGAGTAGGCCTGGAGCTGGAGAGAGCTGGAGCAAGGAAAGAAAAGGCGGCGGGAGATCGTGCCACGAAGATATCGTAGAACACGGAGAAGGTGACTATAGTGGACAGAACTGGGAGCAGATACGAACTGACTCAGAATGTGGACAGGATATGATATGTCTGGACGAGTGACAGCCAGATAGACAAGACTCCCAACAAGATGGCGATAGCGTGTCGGGTCTGTGAGGGGATCACCATCGGTAGCACGAAGCTGAACATTGAGCTCCATAGGAGTCTCAGCAGTGCACTCATCACCAAGAGCGGCTCGAGCAAGAAGATCCTGAATATATTTTTCTTGGGAGATGTAGAAGCCATCAGAAGTCGAAGAAACCTCAATCCCAAGAAAATAGCGAAGAGGACCAAGATCTGACATCAGGAACTGCTCACGGAGGCGGGCCTTAACAAAGGCAATGTACCCAGAGTCATCGCCAGTAATGATCATGTCATCAACATATAAGAGGAGGAGCGTCCGACCACGAGGTGAGGTGTGGACAAACAGCGCAGGGTCATGGTCGCTAGGCACAAAACCAGCGGCAGTCACCACAGAAGCAAAACGCTCAAACCAGGCGCGAGGGGCTTGTTTAAGGCCATAGAGAGAGCGCCGAAGACGGCAAACCATACCATCAGGAACAGAGTACCCCGGTGGTGGCTGCATATAAACCTCCTCCCGCAACTCACCATTGAGAAATGCATTCTGGACGTCAAGCTGAGACACAGACCAATGACGAACAGAAGCCACAGCGAGAAGAGTGCGAACAGTGGTCATGTGGGCAACAGGAGCGAATGTCTCATCATAATCACGTCCCTGCTCCTGCTGAAAGCCACGAGCCACAAGACGAGCTTTGTAACGCTCAAGAGAACCATCGGAGCGAGTCTTGATCTTATAGACCCACTTGCAAGTGATGGGGCGAACACCGGGAGGAGGAGAAACAAGATCCCATGTGCCGGTGCGCTCAAGTGCAGCAATCTCCTCAGCCATCGCAAGCTGCCATTCAGACTGAGCCATGGCATCCCGATAGGAAGTGGGTTCAACAGCAGCAGAAAGACTGTACTGGGAAGGAGAATAGCGATCAGGAGACCGTAATGAGGTCCGAGAACGAAGGTTATGAGCCGGTGGACACGGGGAAGGAGGCGCACCGGAAGTGGAGGGCACGTCAGAAGGATCATCCACAGCACGAGGGCGACGAGTGTAGTGGAGAGGAAAAGGAGAGAGGGGACGATGTAGCGGGGAGGAAGGTGGAGAGGTGGATGACGAGGAAGGAGAGGAGGAAGGTGGGGAGGGTGGCGTCGGTGGTGTATCAGGAAGAGTGGGACCCATCGGAGGAGGAGGTGGAGGAGGAGGAACATGAGGCACAGAGGGAGAGGTGTCGGGAAGGATAAGGAAGGAGATATCCTCAACCGAAAAGGTCGAGCAGTAGGACGCGGATAGTACGAACGAGACTCATCAAACGTCACATCACGGGAAATACGTAGCCGACGACTAACAGGATCCCAACATCGATAGCCCTTGTGCTCATCACTGTAGCCAAGAAAAACACACTCCACCGACTGAGCGGTCAATTTGGTGCGTTCGCGTGGAGCTAGGAGAACATAGCACACACACCCAAACATGCGAAGAGCAGAGTAGTCAGGAGAACGACCAGAGAGACGCTCCATAGGAATACCCTGCAAAGCAGCCGAAGGCTGGATATTGACGAGGTAGGTGGATGCGGAGACAGCCTCAGCCCAAAAGTGGGGTGGAAGAGAGGCGGCGATCATCATCGCACGAGCCGTCTCAAGAAGATGACGATGCTTGCGCTCAGCAACGCCATTCTGAGCGTGAGCACCAGGACAAGAGAACTGGGCGAGAGTACCCTGTTCGGCAAGAAAACCACGCAACATCTGGGAGATATACTCACCAGCCGAGTCAGCACGAAAGACACGAATGGGCGTGGAAAATGGGTGTGTACCATGGCGGCAAATCGCTTGTATATAGGGAGAACCTCGCTGCGAGATTTCATAAAATAGAGCCAAGTGTAGCGAGAGAAGTCATCAATAAATAGAACATAGTAGCGATGACCACCTTTCGAATCGAAGGGAGCAGGACCCCATACATCAGAATGAACTAAGTCGAAAGGACGCTGAGAGACTGACTCACTCGTATGATAAGGTAATTGATTCTGTTTGCCAAGTCTACAACCATTACAATGTAAAGATACATCGCCAGAGACAGGCCCTAAGACACCTTGATGCACTAGCGAGGACAAGCGAGAGCCACATATATGACCAAGTCGATGATGCCATTGTTGGAAGGACGCAGAGGAGGAGGCAGCAAAAGCATGCGAGCTGGCGGGTGTGGTGGCAGCGGAAGGAACACAAAGCAGTCAACCTCCCAAAGTCCCTGAGCCTCACGGCGCCGAGGGCCAGCTCCAACTAGAACCTGGGTGCGACGATCCTGAACAGAACAAGAGTCGGTATCAAGAATGACACAACAGCCAGAATCAGTGAGTTGAGCAGCGGAAAAAAGATTCATGGTAAGACGTGGAACATGAGAAACACTAGGAACAGAAAAAGATGGAGTAGAGAGAATGCCACGACTAGCAACAGGAAGAGGTGTGCCATCGGCAGTAATAACATTGACAGGCGAATCAAGAGGGCGAAGAGAAGACAGAGCGGAAGCATCAGAAGACATGTGAAATAAAGCTCCAGAATCCAGAACCCACGGAGATGTACCTGACTGTGTAGGCGGCGGTGGCGGAGTAGCAGTAGTGGAAGCAGTCAGCGAGGCAATGGTGCCCGTCGAAGAAGAGTCAGAGGAAGCCAGCATACGTTTGAGCTGGGCAATATCCTGGGCAGTGAAGGACTGTGCAGACGGAGGCGCACGAACCGCAGGAGAGGAGCGACCCATGTCACGCTGCTTCTTGAAACAATCAGATTCTGGGTGGCCCGGCTTCTTGCAGTAGTCGCAGAACATGTGAGAGCGCCGACCCCCCTGCAGAGGGCCGCCCGCCCACCCCCGTGAAGGAGTGGGTAGCAACGGTGGAACGGACGACACCAGAGCACGGGCAGCAAGCACAGCGGGAACCACAAGCAGTCCAGCAGAACGGAGTCGAGTCTCCTCAGCGGGAAGCTCTGCAAGTACCTCTGAGATGGGAACACGTCGACCACGGGCAAGCAAGTGTGCACGCCGAGGCTCAAACTCGGAACGCAGGCGAGACAAGAATTCATGGACATGCTGAAACTCCAAGTCTGACCTCACTGTCTGGCAGCATCGACAAGTACCGCAAACAACAGTCCTCAGAGAGTCAAGCTGACGCCAGATGGCAGAGCACTGTGTGTAGAACTCATCAACAGTAGAGTCACCCTGCTGAAGATCATGCTCCTGACGCACCACAGACAGGTAGAGAGCATCACCAGAGGCTGATAGCGCTGACAAAGATAATCCACATCGCAGCAGTAGTGCGCAACCCCATAAACTCAGAAGCAAACTGAGGTAGAACACTAGCAGTGAGGACAGCAGCAGCACGAGCATCATCATTGCACCACTGAGTGTAAACAGACAGAGCATCCCGATAAATAGAGAGAGACTCCGAGTAATTCGATACCTGCTGGTCATATGCTTCAACTGCAAGATCATCAGCATCCTTGGCGGCAGCACGATCAGTCTCAGAAGCATCAGCGGCAAGAGCAGGTGGCACCGGTGGAGTAGGAGCCACAGGAGCAACGGGGCACGGCGGGCAGGAGACCTCGCCAGAGAGAACGCCCCACAACAGGAGGCCGCGCATGTGGATGCGCATAAAGCCCACAAACTCGGCGTAGTTGGTGCCATCAAAGAGCACAGAGCACCGAGGAACAGCAACATAGCCCGAAGAGGACATCGCGGGCTCTCTTTTTTTTTTCTTACAAAGTCAACTACTGGAGAGAGAATATAGATCGAGCCACACAATAGCCAGCCCGAGCTCACCTGCTCGATGCGGCGCTCGGCAGGAGCGGCCCCGAGCTCACCTGCTCGGAGAGGCCGGGGAGCTCGGCGGGCGGCCGGCCGGAGGGCGGCGGCCGCGACGGACAGGGCGGCGGCGGCCGCAACAGGCAAGGGCAGCAGCGGCTGCAGGCCGCGACGACGAGGAGCAGCGGCGACGTAGCGGCGACGGCGATGGGGAGCGGCCGGCGACGGAGATGGCCGGTAGAGCGGCGACGGCGATGGGGAGCGGCCGGCGACGGAGATGGCCGGTGCAGCAGACCACGGGGCAAAGATGCCCGGGTCGAGGACGGCAGGCCACGGGGGTGGCCGGTGCAGCGGCAGGCAGAGGGGGCGGCCGGCGACGGCGGCGGTGCAGCAGGCCGGAGACGACGACGACGACGGCGGCGGCACGGAGTTGCTCTACGTGCGGAAGCAGGAGAGGAGAGCAGAGCCGTAGCTCTGATACCATGTTACGAGGTGAGCAACTTACTCGTATTCCAGGGGGCCAAAGGCCTTATATACACACGTCAACAGTAAACGTCTACAGTAAACTAGATTACATGTCTAACATTTATAACCTTTTTTTTAGAAGCATTCAGGTCAGCCGAACCAGTTGGTGTAGGAAGCAACTACCTTAGAGATCATACTGATTTTCTGCAGTTATCTTTTTCCTTATGGTTATGGATTGTTGGGCTGCTAGCTTTTACCTCTTTTTGTCATCTTTTCCTTTTATGTTCTGACATTTTTTCTTCAGGGTGAGGATAGAGAGGATCAGTAAGGATATGAAAGCTGCAAGCCATGGTTCTGTTGCGAAAATGTGTAAGTTAATTTATTTTATTGATTGATCTTCCTCTGGCTGCTATCACATAATAAGATACTGACCAGGGATAACCTTAGGAAACGACAGATCTTTAAACCTGAGGAGTGCTCTTTTTGCTCAGGAAAAGAAACTGTCCACCACCTCTTTTTCGATTGCATAGTAGCTAAAAACATATGGTTGCTTGTTTCTGAATTCTGTGCAGTTATATTGGAGGCTCTTTTGAATCTGTAGCTAGATTTTGGGTGTCTAACAATAAAATGTTGCTTTGAATTCCATTTGTGCTGCTGTTTTGTGGAACATTTGGAAGCTCAGAAATGATCTAACCTTCAATGGTGTTTGCTGGTTGGATATGAAACAGGTCCTGAGGAAAGTTTTCCACTCGGTTCAGAGCTGGAAAATCATCTTCAAGCCGCAGTCCACTCCCCAGATCGAGGCATTATGTCAGCTGCTCTCCAAGCGGCTGAAGGAACCCTTCTGCCTGGAGAATGGCTGAGCTCTGCGACAGGCCCCATGGACCTCATCCGTGGCCTAAACTTCTCCAGGGAGGCCTCGGTGCCAGGCACTCCCCCAAGCGCAAGGCCAGGCAGCAGCAAGAAGGCCTCTGTGCTCAGCCCTGCATCACCCCTTGTCGGGGGGCTGCCCCGGGTAGGGCAAAGATGATGTGTTATGAGCAGTTAAGGTCTAACCGGATCAAGGAAAGAAGAGCCGGCTAAGTTATCCGGGTCGGATCTCAAGGCGATTCGGTCAGTCCTACTTCAAGCCAGTGAAAGAAAAGACCAAAGGGGATCCGGTGAGGTTTAACCGGATCCAGGAAAGAAGAGCCGGCTAAGTTATCCGGGTCGGTCAGGAAGGACCCGGGTAGGGCAACTCGGATGATGCACAGGGGCCAAGTAATGTCAGTAAAAGTCACGGGCACTGTAAGGTTACTGACCGGGGCTCAGAAGACAGCAAGGTGCTGCCACAGGTTTTCCGGGTCACAAGCCCCTAGGCGCTGACTCGGCCTATTCGGGAAAGGGGCAGTGGCTAGGCTACTGTGGTCTACACTGCCTTAAGCTCAAAGAGGAAAGATAAGCCTGTGGTGAACAGAGGGTGAGCTGGGCTGAGTGACAGTGGCCAGTGTTTGTCCTGTTCTCCTTGTCCATGCCATTGTCCTCTGCGGCCAGGGGCAAAAGGGTAATTCGGTTACTGTATATAGGCAACACCACCTCCTTCTGTGGGGAGGATCGACCATTGTGAGCATCATTTCCCCCCCAAGCTTCATCTTCTACCTAGAGCCCGTTCCTTTGTTCATCATACAGCTCAAGGAGCGCTCTGTACTTGTAAACACTTGAGATATAAGAGAGTAGGCTAGAGCTGCAGTAGGGGTGTTACCTCCACAAGAGGGCCCCGAAGCAGGGTACATCGTGGTGTTCTTCGCTGTTCTTGGTTTGCTTTGTTCTTGTTGATTCCTGCGAGGTTCTTGTTTGGTCTTCATGCGTGCTTCGTAGGCGCGCAAACCCTCCCCGGTTCCCCCAACGCCCAAGCGAGCCCACACTTAAGCCATACCCATGGCATCTGCCGTGACACCACCACGACAGTTGGCGCCCACCGTGGGGCAAGCATTGGCGTTGGCTGGGGTTTCCATCCGGACGGGCTCCGTCACTGGTGCCGGCGAGCGGGTCCTCTCCGGGCTCGTGTGCAAGCTCGGCGAGTTCAACTTCATCAGCGACAACGCGGGGTGCTTCTCCAACAAGCCCTTCCCCGCGGATGGCTTCCTCATGACGCTGGGCAGCTTCGTCACCTACGTCGCCACCGAGCCAGTTCGCGAGTACCCGGCGCAGGTGCTCGTGGCTGCGGATCCTCCTCTTTCCGCGCAGCTCGCGGAGGGCGTAGCGCTCGCCCTGGGAGCAGCGTGGAGGTCATGGTGGCTGCCGCAAACGCTGCTGCAGGCAAAGGAGGTGCCAGCACGAGCGTGCCAGAGGAACTGGCCACGCCAGTCGATCCGGCTGACATGCCGACTCGGACAGCTAAGTTCCCTAAGGAGAAACCCGATCCGGTTGGTCCCCTTGGCACGTCAAGCAGGGGTGCTTCCTTAGAGGGTATCTTGGAAAAGCTAGCTCGGCCAGTGGCTCCTGGAGCAAATGTTGATCTTACTGTAGCTCAGCTAGAGGCAGAGCGCCTGAGGTTGCAAAAAGAGGCTCGGTTAGTGATAGAGTCTAGGCAAGAGTTTGATAGAGACCTGAGAGAATACAATGCTGCCAATGGTATCACAGATGGCTTTACTCCTGTAGTGCACCGCTCGCGCAAGAAAGCCGAGCTACGTAACAGAGGCAAGGACCTCAACGACGAGTTGGCTAGAGCTGCAGGTTCGAGCTCAAGTAAAGCCACTAGTCATAGGTCCGGAACAGGCAAGCCGGTTTATAGCTCCCCGGCTAAGAATCTTAGGGCTGCAGCAGCAGCGCGAGCTGAATTAAGTAACCTGACCGGGGATGCTTGGCGCAAGCAGGCGGAGAGAGTGAATGAGCTAGTGGATGTGTGCAACAGGCAGAATGAGGCCTACAGGAAAGCTAATCCGGATGCTGGTGGTTCCCGGGTAGTTGTCTCGGTTAGGGCTGCTAGCCAGAAGTCTAAGGGGCAAGCGTCCTCTCCGCATGTTGGGATTGACCGAGCCCAAAGTGTGAACTCGGGTAAGAGCAAGCAGCTGCAAACTTATGATGCGGTATACGCAAGCAAGCAACTTGCAGCCCAAGGAAAAGGCGGACAAGGCAGAAACAGTGGTGGTCAAGGCAATCCGGGTACTGGAAGGGAGAATTCGGCTGGCCGAGGTCAACCGCCTCGCCACCCCGGACAGCAAATGATGGCACAGGTGCAGCAGCAGAGTGGTGGCCAGGTGGGCTACCGTTATGACGATGGCAATTCGGCTATGGCGCGAGCCGGATACCAGACGTATGACAATGCACTGGCGTCGAGACTGGGGCCTCGGATGTTGGATCCGGATGATCAGCGTCTCAAATTGGACAGAATCTACCAGTCCGAGAAGCTGGAAGAGCAGGGCCCACCGGGTCCACCATGCTTTGGACCTCGGATAATGAATGAGCCAAGTGTGCCTTTGTTTCAGCTCGGCCGCAACACGAAGCCGTATAATGGGAGCACCAAGCCACAGGATTGGCTGACGGACTATGTATCATCAGTGCACATTGCGGGGGGCAATCGCCGATGGGCGGTCCGGTATCTCCCGCATATGTTAGAAGGTCCAGCCCGGATCTGGTTGAATAACTTGCCGCCGGGTAGTATCAATTGTTGGATGGATTTGGAACAGGCGTTTAACAGCAACTTCTCCAGCACCTACAAGAGGCCAAACCGACCTCAGCTCCTGGCTGCGTGCAAGCAGGAAGAGAGGGAGACAGACCGAGAGTATTTGACTCGGTGGAGCAACATGCGCAATTCTTGCGAAGGTGTAGTGGAGGAGCAGGCCATTTCATGGTTTGCACAGGGATGCAGGCATGGTACACCACTTTGGCAGAAACTCCAAAGAGATATGCCGAAAACCCTGGCAGATATGATCCGGATAGCAGACACGTATGCGCTGGGTGATCCAACACAGCCCGCATTGGATGCAGTGGGAGCAAACAGGAGGCAACCAGTTAATAACCGAGTTGGACCATTAAGGCCTAGTGACCGACATGAATTCGGTTACAAGAGAAGAGATCCGGATTACAGATACGGTTCTGATCAAGTTGCTGCGGTAAACATGGATCAACCCGGTGGAGGAGATGCGCAGAGGCAGAAAACTGATGGTCCAGCTTGGAGGCCGAATCAAGGTGCTTGGCCGAAGAAAGTGTGGGAGGGACCAAGTCCACCTCTGACTTTTGAGTCCAGATTAGATGGGCCTTGCTGTTATCACACCACCGATCCGCGCAAACCGGCTAATCATTCGACCCGGAACTGTAGTTGGCATCACCGCATTCAGGCGGAAGGTCAAAGAGGACCACCTCAAAGAGGTGCTCCTAGACCGAATTTCAGGCCAAACATGCCGCTAACCGGAGCCAATGCGACCCCGGTCAACGCTGGAACTCCAAGGCCAGCAGCAACGAAGCCGGTTAACCTGGTGAACATGGGAGGCAGTGACAATGGTGATGGCCCAAGTAGGCAAGGTGGATACCCTGGGAATGATTACAAGGAAGCACATCAGAGTTATGTGGTTTTCGTGACCGAGCCAACTGACAAGAAAAGTCAGTTGAGACGAGCAAAGGAGGTGAATGCCGTGATGCCAGCAGTTCCAAAGTACTTGAACTGGTCTGAGCAGGAGATCACTTGGAGCAGGGCGGATAACCCAAGGATCATGCCAAGCCCAGGGAACTATGCACTGGTGGTGGATCCAACTTTGGTTGGACCCAAGCTGAACGTGAAATTTAGCCGAGTCTTGGTCGACAATGGCAGTGCCATAAACATCATGTATCGGGACACAATGATCAAGTTGGGTATTTCGCCGAATCAGTTGCAACAGAGCAGCTGTACTTTCCATGGCATAGTACCCGGGGTATCTTGTTCCCCCATGGGTAAGATCTGGGTAGATGTGTTGTTCGGTACCAGGGACAATCACAGGCTTGAGAGTCTCGAGTTCGAGGTGGTGGATTTGGAAAGCCCATACCATGCTCTGCTTGGCAGGCCAGCATTAGCCAAGTTCATGATATCTACTCATGTGGCCTACCTCAAGATGAAAATGCCTGGCCCGAATGGTGTTATCACCGTTGCGGGAGACTACAAGAAGGCCATACAGTGTGCTACAGTTGGTTCCAACTTAGCCGAATCACTGGTGATACAAGCTGAAAAGAGCAAGATGCACGAGGTGGTGGCAATGGCGAAGTCGGCTCAGTTAGGCGTGCTGGCCATGACCAACCCGGATGGCGGCGCAACCTTTGAAGTGCCCAAGGAGACAAAGAAGATCCCCATTGACCCGGAGAACCCAGAGCGCATGGCCATCATTGGAGCCGGTTTGGGCGAGAAATAGGAAAGCGCGCTCTGCCATTTCCTCCGTGAGAATCGGGATATCTTTGCATGGTCGGCTAAGGACCTGCCTGGTGTTCCGAGGGAATTGGCAGAGCACTCTTTGTTTGTCAGGCCAGAAGTAAAACCGGTTAAGCAACCGACTAGGCGTCTCTCAGAAGATAGAAGAAAAGTGGTGCTCGATGAGCTGGCTAAGCTACTGGCAGCCGGATTCATTATGGAGGTGCTGCATCCAGACTGGATATCCAATCCGGTTCTGGTAGAGAAGAAGAAGGACGAACCAGCTGTGGTCAAGGTGTGGCGCATGTGTATAGACTTCACCAATCTGAACAAGGCGTGTCCGAAGGATCCATTTCCTTTACCTCGGATTGATCAAGTGATCGATTCCACTGCTGGGTGTGAGTTGTTGTCTTTTATTGATGCGTACTCTGGTTTTCACCAGATACCACTGAACCCTAAAGATCAAATAAAGACTGCTTTTATTACCCCGTATGGGGCGTATTGCTATCGTGTCATGTGTTTCGGTTTGAGAAATGCCGGTGCTACTTATCAGAGATGTATGCAGAAATGCCTACACTCCCAGATGGGCAAAAATGTGCAGGTCTATGTCGATGATATTGTTATCAAAACTAAAGAGAAACATACTCTCCTCGGGGATCTCGAGGAGACATTTGTGAACTTGAGAAAATATCGGTTGAAATTGAATCCGGATAAATGCACCTTTGGTGTCCCGGCTGGAAAGTTGCTTGGCTTCCTTGTATCAAGCCGAGGCATTGAAGTTAACCCGGCTAAGATCCGAGCCATAGAAAACATGAAATTGCCTAAGTGTCTAAAAGATGTGCAAAAATTCACCGGGTGCTTAGCCTCATTAAGCCGGTTTGTGAGTCGGTTAGGAGAGAAAGCTTTGCCCTTATATCAATTGATGAGAAAGAGCACCGGGTTCACATGGACCCCACAGGCAGATTCGGCTTTCAATGAGTTGAAAAAGATGTTGTCCACTGCTCCAGTTTTGGCATCACCTTTGCCGAGTGAACCGATGTTGCTTTACATTGCGGCCACTAACCGGGTCGTAAGTGTGGTTATTGTGGTAGAAAGAGAGGAAGAGGGCAAATCCGTGCAGAGGCCGGTGTACTATTTGAGTGAGGTGAT
The DNA here is from genome assembly GCA_947311845.1 of Poa pratensis. Classification (NCBI taxonomy): domain Eukaryota; kingdom Viridiplantae; phylum Streptophyta; class Magnoliopsida; order Poales; family Poaceae; genus Poa; species Poa pratensis. The sequence continues at coordinate 32,635,227 of CAMZMU010000060.1, read as the reverse complement.
CTCAACTTCGAAGCAAAATTATCCTCACTACCAGAAGATGACATATGGTGTGTACCTGGCGGTCAAGAAATTGAAACATTACTTCCAAGAGCACCCGATTACAGTGGTGTGTGAAGCTCCAATTGCGGAGATCATTGGGTGCAAAGATGCAACTGGCCGAGTTGCCAAATGGGCGATAGAAGTGTCTCCTTACACACCGCATTATGAGAGAAGAGACGCTATCAAGTCTCAGGCTTTGCCGGATTTCCTTTGTGACTGGGCTGAGATGCAATATGAGCCACCTAAACCGGATTACAATTACTGGAGGTTGCACTTTGACGGTTCCAAATGCAAAATCGGGCTAGGTGCTGGAGTGGTGCTCACATCACCAAAACAGGATCAATTGCGATATGTATTGCAGATTCATTTCTCAGCGTCAAACAATGTAGCCGAGTATGAGGCACTGATCCATGGGCTTAATGTGGCTCGGGACATCGGCGTTCGCCGAATTGAATGTTTCGGTGATTCGGATTTGGTCGTACAGCAATCTTCTGGAAATTGGGATGCTCTTGATGCCAATATGGCACTGTATCGGTTTCATGTTCAGAAAATTTCGGGATTTTTTGAAGGCTGTGAATACAAGCATATACCTCGGCTGGAAAACCAAGCTGCAGATGTTCTGTCAAAACTCGGGTCGTCTAGGGAGGCAATCCCACCCGGAATATCCTTGAATCATCTAAGGGTCCCTTCAATCAAACCGTCGCCTGATTCCGAGTCGATTTTTATTCCCAAGCAAGAATCCGAAGCTATTCCTATGAATGTTGACGTTGAGTATATCGAGGAAGACCCGGGGACTGCATGCCCGGACTCGGGGACTGCTCACGCAGATTCGGAAAATGCTAACCGAGTCTTGGGAAAGAGGAGTAGAGATGATGATGCTAACCGGATTGTGGGGAATGGACAGAAGCTGATAGAAGAGATAATGGCGGCCAAACCTGTGGAAGAAAATGAGCACTTGTTCCCTTTGCATCCAGTACCAGAGTGGGCTGAAGAGATCATGAAGTTCATCGAGGAAGGAAGCTTGCCAAGCGATGAGACCAAGGCTAGGCGTGTCCAGAGGAGATCCAAGGCTTATACCATCATCAACAAGGAGTTATACAAAAGAAGTGTAACCGAGGTGTTGCAGCGCTGCGTGGAGCCAGCAGAGGGCAAGGAGATGCTCCTAGAGATACACCAAGGTGAATGTGGACATCATTGCAGTACAAGAGCCCTGGTGGCTAAAGTGTTCCGGCATGGATTTTATTGGCCCACTGCTCATGCAGATGCGGAGGACATAGTCCGCAGGTGTGAAGGATGCCAGAGATTTGCTAAGCAAACACACTTACCCGCATCGGCACTGAAGACAATTCCTATTACTTGGCCATTTGCGGTGTGGTGTTTGGATATGGTGGGAGATTTCAAGCCGGCTAGGGGCAACATGACACATATGCTGGTGATGGTGGATAAGTTCACCAAGTGGATAGAGGTGAAACCAATACGGAAAGTGGATGGCCGTTCGGCTGTAATCTTCTTGAAAGAAATCATTTTGAGATACGGATACCCTCATAGCATCATCTCGGATAACGGCACAAACTTTGCTGTCGGAGAGTTTGCCCGATTCTGCATGAATAAGGGGATCCGGTTAGACATAGCCTCAGTGGCACATCCAGAGTCCAATGGGCAAGTGGAAAGATCAAATGCTCTAGTGTTAGCCGGCATCAAGGCTCGTCTCATTGAACCATTGTTGAAAACTCCAGGGTGCTGGATAGATGAAATCCCATCAGTTCTATGGGGTCTAAGGACTACACCGAATCGGTCAACAGGCTATACGCCATTCTTTCTGGTGTATGGGGCAGAAGCTGTCCTACCCACTGACATAGAATATGATGCACCAAGGGTGGCAATGTACACTGAAACCGAGGCAAAGGAGGCCCGGGAAGATGCAGTGGATCTGCTAGAGGAAGCAAGAGAGTTGGCCCTGTCTCGGACAGCAATATACCAGCAAAATCTCAGGCGTTATCATAGCCGGAAAATCAGTCCTCGAGTGTTTCATGAGGGTGATCTAGTGCTGAGGCTGGTGCAGCGCAGCAAAGGCCGACACAAATTGTCACCTCCATGGGAGGGACCATTCATTGTGAGCAGGGCTATGCACAATGACTCGTACTATCTTATAGATGTACAGGAACCAAGGGAGGATGGCTTGGACAGACCCGGACAGGAAACCAAGCGACCTTGGAATGTAGCTCTGCTTCGACCCTTCTACTCTTAAAGGGCGCAATGTATGTATTTCAATTTATCATGAATGAAATCGCAGTAATCCGAGTCTGGACTCGGGGACTGCTTCGTCCTTATGCGTGTGTTGTTTATTACGGCTTTGTTTGTTGCCGTTCATGTGCCGAATCGCTTTGAACCTTGTTCTGAGTTTCAGTAATGTATGTTGTGTTGTTGATCTCGTGACTCGACTGACAAACACCAAAATGGTAGTCAAGAGCAGAGATGAGGAATATGGGAAACATGAAAATGGACACGGGGACTCGGTCCAAAACCGATTCGGCACATGTCGTTTACTAACCCCTGTTATTTATTTTTTTTTTCGTTTATGTTGAATGATTCTAAACCACAACTCGCATGTTTCAAGTACTGTATGCTATGATTCCTATCTTGTGACTCGACTGTCAAAACACCCAAAGAGGTAGACAAGAGCAAAGATTTGGCAAAAGTAGTAAACAAGAAAACAGACTCGGGGACTCGGTTTAAGATGATCCAACATAAACCTTGTCCGGATCACGTTAAGCATGATAAGCATAGTCTCGAAAGAACTTAAAATAGTCTATTACATCTGCTCCCGGCATACCGGGGATTTAATGTTTTTGTTAAGTACTTCAGGGGGCAGCGGACTCGGTCGCGGCAGACTCGGTCATAGGAGTTTCAGTTGCGGGAACTTCTGTGGGAGGAGCTTCGGTTAGCGGAGCTTCGGGCGCGCGAACCTCGGTTACGGGTATTTCGGTGGAAGTGGACGCGGTTACGAGAGGTTCTGTTGCTGGAGCAGATTCGGAAGATGGTGGCGCTCCGGAAGTAATCTTGACTGGAGAGCTTGAAGGATGGGCGGATTCGGAAATTTCCGGATCGCGTGAAGCCTGTTTAGTAATCACAGTCAAGTTAGTGGCTGAAATCACAAAAGACTCGGTTGGAGTTTGTTCGGTGAGCTTGGCCGAGTCGGAGGCTGGTACCTTGCTGGATTTTTCTTCATCAGACTCGCCCTCTGAGTCGGCATATTCTTCAGCGGAGGCGTCGTCTGATTCCTCTTCTTCAGTGTCTTCTCCATCCGAGTAGACTGGAGCCTCCAGATCAAGATGCTTGGTGCGTGCAAATTCGGCCATGAAGTTGGCGGCTTCTTCACGGATCTTGATCCGGATAGGGTCTGTAGCCCATGAAGAACCCTCGCGAAAGGAGCGCACTTTGGCAAGGTCAATCAGCTCGTACCAGGACATGATGAATAACAAAGCTGCGTCAGCACCAGCGCGGGCAGACGAAGACCTCCACTGTTTTAACCGGGTCATTGCTTGATCCAGGTCTCTGATCAGCTCCTCCACGGGCACAACTTGCCGCGCTTCAGGAAACAAGATTCGGTGAGCCTTGAGACTTGCATTAAGCAGACCAATGTGGGAATCCTTCAGAGGAGCAATCCGAGCCTTAAGTGCTGTAATATGATCTTCGATGTCCCATGTCTCGGATAGGGGAGCCTCGGTTAATTTAGCTCTCTCAGCTCGGGCGTTTCGCACAGCCTTGGCGGCTTGAAGCCGAATGCTGGTAAACTCTCCTACAAACAAATAAGCTAATACTGAGTTCAGCAAGAAGGAACACAATCATATGTATCGGTTAAGAGCAGAAAGAAAAAAGGGGATTCGGTGAACTTACGATCCATGTCATCGTTAAGGCTAGCAAGTTGAGCCAGCCATTTCGCACTGGCCGCTTGGTGAGCAGCCAGTTCTTCTTTAGCAGCTTTCAGTTCAGCTTCAGACTCGGCCACTGTGGTTTGAATCTGCTTATCCATTTCGGCTCGCCTCTGTAGCCCGGCGTGCAAAGTGTCTCGCTCCTTCTGAATTGTATCTTTCTCCTTTTGGAGCGTGTCTCTCTCCCTCCGCAGTGCATCCCGCTCTCCTTTAACTTTGTTCTTCACTTTTTCAACCCGGTCAAGCTCCCGCTGGACTCGGGCTACCTCTGATTTTTCCTCGGATAAAGCACGCTTTTGCTCTTCCTCTTTGCTATTCATCTTGAGGACCAAGGCATCAAATGATTTTTGGAGCTTGTGGTACTGGTTGGCAAGCTGCTTAAAGAGGTCGCTGCGAGTGCCCGTGCTTTCCTGAAAGAAAGTAGATAGCGTCAAAAGAGACTCGGGGACTGATACCCGAGACAAGGTGGAGCCAAAACAAATCTCGGAGATTGGCCGAGACTGACCGAATCGGTTAAAAAGAAACCCGGGGACTGGGGGTCTCACAGTTTTTTCAGTTAAGAAAAAGATCATGATCAAATTTTTTAAAAGATTCAAGCCGAATGACTTTCTTACTCCAAAGAGTATCAGTCGTTCGACCCGAATCTCGGGGACTGGGTGTATACTATTTGATCATGACGAACTAAAAGCAAGATTCGGCAAACTTACCTCGAAGACTTGGTGCGATGCAGTAAACGCAACCTTCACTGAATGAAGAGATTGCATCATTCGGCTAGGACCAGCAGGGTGCGGCGTTGCAGCGGAAAAGCCTGGTGCAAGGTCCACGGCGTTCCAGGCCTCAATAAAGTCATTGGCAGTGCTGAGCTTAGGCTTGGCTTGGCCGGATTGAATGGCAGAGGAGGTAGCGGTGGTTTGCTTGACAGCAATCACTTGCTTATCCGGAGTGGAGGAAGTTGTGCCAAAGACAACTTGAGTCGGCTTGGGTGGAGGTGATGCACCCGGGGTCTGTCTCTGATGTTGCGGTTTCTGTGGTTTCTCGGAAGTTTGTTGCTGTTGTTGCTGCTGTTGCTGCTCTTCAGGGGTTACTTGTGGTTGTTGCTGCCTCGGTTTCTTCTTCTTCTGCTGCTGCTCTTGGCTCAGTGCAGATTGAGTTGCAGGAGCAGGACGGGAATCCGGCTTAGGTGTGGACTTAACCGATGTCTTAGCCTTTTCCTTCTCCAGCTCCTTCAAAGGACGTGGCCAGCTTGAATCTCGGATTGGAGCCGAGGTTTCCTCACTCTCCAAGTCGATAACCGGCTCTGAGATGGGAGTCGGCTGGGGAATATTGGTAGTTGGGACACGCGTGGGTGAGGTGGCAGTTCGGTCAGGAGACTGGGTTTCCATGGCCGTATCCAATGGAGGAATGGGAGAAGAGATGGATGAATGAGTCTGCGCGGTGATGAGGACATCACTGCATAAAGCAAAGCAAACAGTTAACTCGGATAGATATGACTCGGTTAATAGAGGAAGAAAGCAAATAAAGTTCGGTCAATGTTACCCCTTGGTGGTGGGCATCGGTTTGACACGGCTCGGCTTGTCGCCGGATTTCTTTCTTCGCTTGGTCTCTGGGGCATTTGTCTCGGGCGCCTCAGCGCGTTTCCGAGATGTCTCTTGGGTATCATCTTTGGCTGGAACATAAGGTGGTGGTAACCATGAAATCGGAATAGCATTGATGGGTTCTAAGATGCAGCAATCTTCATCTTCCTCGTCGGAAAGGTTGTGAGTGTTTGATTGCTTACCCTTGCGGACTGGCTTGGCACGGGGAATGGGCAAATAGTCATCCGTATCCGGATCTTCTTCGCCCTCGCGCGGCGGGCTGAGATCCGGTGTCCATGCCTTGGTGGAGAGATCTCCGTCTTCAGTAAGTTGGCGATCAAACAGCTACAAAGAAGGTAATGCGAATCCGGATCAGGCCGCGGTTATGCGGATGAAGTAGGATTGGGTTCGGAGAGTGGTGAGCTAACCTGTGGAGGAAGTTTTTCCCGGTAGAATGGCTTTACACCCCACCGCCATTTGTCCGACATCTCATTGACAGCAATGGCGTTTACCCGTCTGAAGACGGAAGCTTTGTTAAGCTCGTGCTTGCTGATCCGGGTAGGATCTAGTGCGCCACGCATGTGGCATATCTTGTGGTCACGCCTTTGAAGAGGGCTGACCCGGCGAGAGATGAAGGTCCGGAGGAGGTCGTCAGAGATCATGCCATTCTTCAAAAAATCCTCCAGAGCGGTGTGCACTGTCTGGAGTTCAGCAATCGTTTCAGCCGGATTGTAACCGAAGTTCAGCTCGGCTCTGGGCGGCTCCATCCTGAATTCGGGCAGATTAAGAGCGTCATGGCCCTCAGCGCTCTTTATGTAAAACCAGGTCCTTTGCCATTTCTTCACCGTGTCTAGGCCGGTGACTCGGGGAAAGGCGGATCCCTGCCGTGGCGTGATGCTAACCGAACCGCAAGCGGTCAGCTCTTTCGGCTTGGTACCGGGATGGTGTGCTTGCGAAGGTGGAAGTACTTTGCCCATATATCCACACTCGGCCAAAGACCGAGATAGCCTTCGCAGAAGGAAGAGAAAGCTGATAAAGAGACGAAGGCGTTCGCCGGGAGGTGGTGAAGCTGTAATCCGAAGAAGTCCAGAAAGGCCCGGAAGAAGTCACTGGCAGGTAACCCGAGCCCGCGCTCGAAGTGTGCTATGAATACCACGCGTTCACCGGGTTCGGGCGCCGGTGCGAGTTCTTTTCCGGGTCGGCGGCAGATGGCTTGGGGCGTTATGCGTCGGGTGGCTCGTAGCCATTCCAAGTCATTTTTGGTAACATCAGATCCTTCCCATCGGCCAGGGGGAAGTTTGGCCATAACCGAATCGGTCCTGCAGCAAAGAGTCGGATAACCGGGTCAGGAAATTCGGAATCCATGGGACCAAAGAAGAATCGGATAACATTAAAGCCGAATCAGATCTATGGTGACTCGGCTAATCCTATCCCGGGTAGGGTTAACCGGGTCCGGTGGAGAAGGTGAAGCGGTTGGAAGTCGCAAACATCTTTCCGCAAGTTTCTAGGGTTGGGAAGATCTACAGCGGTGGTAAAAAAGAAAGAAAATCACGGGTAAAAACATGGTTGAACTGCTCCAACGGGGACAGGTGTATCTAGGCCAGTCTATTGCGGAACTTGGACAGAAAATTTGCGGAGTGTGCTACGGCAGGAACACGGGCTTAGATACGCATCAATCTACCAAGAACAGGTGTGTGTATTCCGAGAGTATGAACTCGTCACGGTGGCTATGGCGAGAGGAGGAAGAACTTACAGTGCGAGTCGCTCGAAGGAGGAGTTCGACGGAGAAACGTCGGAGATGGGCGCGAGGCGCGGCTCCGATGGTCTTGCTCTGGTACGCTGTGCGTCCCTGGCGCGGCAACCTTGAATGGCGAGGTTGCGGCGGCGTCGATGGAGCGGGTTAGTGGGAGTTGAGAGGAAGAAGAAGGGGAAAAACCACCGCGCCCTCTTTATAGCCTCCAGCGGTAACTGCCCCCCACTACCGCGCGGTTACCGGAGCACGGTTAGATCCCTTGCGTCGCGGAACTCTGTGGCAGCTGCTGTGGCCGTGTATTTCAAGCACTCGTGGCCACGCCGCAGAATTGGAAGCGGTGGAGCGGATCCTATGTGCCGGTCAACGGAGAAAACGAGGAGACGTGGTCTTCTGGTCAAACACACTCGAGTACCCGGTGGATCCGGATAACGAGCTGACAACCCGGGTTATACGGCTTTGCACAGGCTTTTCCTGCCAAATGTCCCGGAAAATTCGGTGACAGCTAGAGGTGATCCGGTTAGTGATGTTGGTTTAGAATCTGGAACGGCCCTTCAGCCGATGCCGTAGGACCGCACCAGCTTCGGGGACTACTGTCGGGGGGCTGCCCCCGGGTAGGGCAAAGATGATGTGTTATGAGCAGTTAAGGTCTAACCGGATCAAGGAAAGAAGAGCCGGCTAAGTTATCCGGGTCGGATCTCAAGGCGATTCGGTCAGTCCTACTTCAAGCCAGTGAAAGAAAAGACCAAAGGGGATCCGGTGAGGTTTAACCGGATCCAGGAAAGAAGAGCCGGCTAAGTTATCCGGGTCGGTCAGGAAGGACCCGGGTAGGGCAACTCGGATGATGCACAGGGGCCAAGTAATGTCAGTAAAAGTCACGGGCACTGTAAGGTTACTGACCGGGGCTCAGAAGACAGCAAGGTGCTGCCACAGGTTTTCCGGGTCACAAGCCCCTAGGCGCTGACTCGGCCTATTCGGGAAAGGGGCAGTGGCTAGGCTACTGTGGTCTACACTGCCTTAAGCTCAAAGAGGAAAGATAAGCCTGTGGTGAACAGAGGGTGAGCTGGGCTGAGTGACAGTGGCCAGTGTTTGTCCTGTTCTCCTTGTCCATGCCATTGTCCTCTGCGGCCAGGGGCAAAAGGGTAATTCGGTTACTGTATATAGGCAACACCACCTCCTTCTGTGGGGAGGATCGACCATTGTGAGCATCATTTCCCCCCCAAGCTTCATCTTCTACCTAGAGCCCGTTCCTTTGTTCATCATACAGCTCAAGGAGCGCTCTGTACTTGTAAACACTTGAGATATAAGAGAGTAGGCTAGAGCTGCAGTAGGGGTGTTACCTCCACAAGAGGGCCCCGAAGCAGGGTACATCGTGGTGTTCTTCGCTGTTCTTGGTTTGCTTTGTTCTTGTTGATTCCTGCGAGGTTCTTGTTTGGTCTTCATGCGTGCTTCGTAGGCGCGCAAACCCTCCCCGGTTCCCCCAACGCCCAAGCGAGCCCACACTTAAGCCATACCCATGGCATCTGCCGTGACACCACCACGACACCCCTTGATGCGGCATGCTGGTCGCCAATGCCAGGAACACAACTAAAGAAGCTCAAGCACTCTTCGGCTGACACTGAAGTTGCGCAAGACATGGCGGCGGCGTGATGGAAAAAGGGAACAGAAGCTGCTCTAGTCCCCTTTAAGTGATTTTGCCAGTACATTTACTTTCCCTGTTCGGTCTGTAATAAGCTTGATACTTTGAGCTACCTCTAGACCTTCCGAACCTGAAAGCTGAGAGCTGACAGGTCGCAGTAGCAAGTAGCTTTCCGTTTTTGTTTTCTTGCTTTGAGACTGTACCAAAACTGGTTTCGTTGTTCATCAATGAAGCTGGGGCGGGTGCCCTTTTTATCTTTAAAAAAATATATTGATTGATGCTTATGTGTGATTAAACCAATTTCAGATATAATCTCTCGGAGCACCTCCGTCGATGCGCCACCAATTAGTCGCCACTCATCCGAGCACGACCGCTGTTGGGATCCCGGGCACGTAGCTCTGCTCACCGCCGAATTATCAGCAGTCATGGGAGAGGCTCTGAAGCTGGTGCGCACGCCGCGTGGATTCTATGGCAGTGTGTGGACCTCAACATCTTTACTGGTAATCAACAATTAACTCTCACATTTGTTTCTGCTCTTGAAGTGCTTGACAAAATGTCCCATGGCTGCATTCAGTATTGCTCTGCAACATACCAAAAGATGGTTTACTCTTTATATTTGATATGTTCGTTGTTCAAACATGTACACAAGTTGGAACTTTCTTATTCGTCTGTGCTCTCAAGACACTAGAATAATAACTAAACCAATTGATGGCGGTGGTGGGGGTCTGCTAGCTCCGCCAGGACGCAGGGAGAGGACCGTCGAGTCCAAGGTGGCGCGGGGCGCCGCCGGACGAGGAAGGACCTTGAAGCCGAGGAACGCGGGCGTGAGGCCCGCGGGGATGGTCTCCGGCGGTGGGGGGAGCCTGCCATGGCCGCCCGGGCGCAGGGAGATGGCCGGTGAGGCCATGGTGGCGCGGGGCGCCGCCGGCGGTCGCGAGAGCTTGAGGGCCGGAGCGGGAGAAGTTCCTGGCCACGACGGAGAGAGGAAGAGGAGGCGGTTCCGGATCTGAGCTCAGCGGCGCGAGACGAGGCTGGTGCAGGGAGATCGATCACCGGCGGCAGCTGCTTCCCCCGTGTCGCCATGTCGCTCGGCTGTTCGAAAAGTTGGCTACACACGTTGCTATGTTTTATCCGGCAGAGTGTTTTTGACCAACTGTATATACGTGCGTGCCAACTAGTAAACTCAAACACAAGAACAAGATTTCCCTCGTGTTACTTATGCCTCAAATTAGAAGGCAAGATCCTGTCTAAAAATTGACTGTAAGCATTGTCCACATTGGGCAAAACTAACACTATCTGATTCTGATATATTTGCGGATATTCTCCAGTCCAGACATCCGTTGGTCCCACTCCAGGACCCGGCCGGACCGGGTCACCGGAGAGGGTGGGCGACGACGGCAGCAGTGCAGCACAGCACCAGCAGACCGCCAGCCAACTCGGCGGCTCCGGTCAATCCCGCCTTAAACATGCCGCCCATCTCCCGGGCCCCAACTGCCCTTTGGTGGATCCGGCAACCACCGCATGATTGCCAGTCATCGCGTCGCATCCACGCCGCGCGGGAGGGTGATCCGCACATACCAAGAACGCAACAACGGCACAGCCTATCCGCGCCTCCCACGACGCCGGTTCCCCTCCCACTCTCGTCGTCGCCAATCCCGTTCCCCCGCCATCTCTTCTTCCCTGCGACCCGTCCTACCTCGCTCTCGAAACACCTAAAAACACGGCAAGGTTCTGGATGTTTTAAAGGCGCGCCGCTCCCGTTCCCATCCCACCGATTCTTCTGGTGCCCGTGCCGCCGACGCCGACGCCGACGCCGACGCCGCGTCTTTATAATCAAAATCGTCCAGCCCTGCCAGCCAAACCCAATCGCTCCGCGATTCCCATCCCACCACGCGCTCTCCCGCTCTGTCTCCTCCGCGCGTTCGCGCTCTTATCCGAGGGGGTTCTTCTTCCTCTTTCTTACCGACGACGGGGAGGAGAACTGTTGATTAGCGAGCTGGCGGTTGATGATGTCATGTGGCCCCTCTGCTTCATCTCGGACAAGCTGCTCAAGATGCCGGGAGACGACGGCGGCGGCGAGGGACAGCTGCCTCGCGACGGCCGAATCCCACTAGCGCGCCGCTCCCATTCCATCGATGTCAGTTCCTCTTCTTCTCCCCTGCTCCTCTCGATGCATACGCGTAAAAATTGTTTCTTTCTTTCTGTGCGGCCTCTGCTATACGCGTGTGAGGATTCGTGAATGATCCACTGGCGCGGCAAGCGATTATCTCATAATGGACTGTCGGTTTCGTTTTGACACTTGCGTTGGTTTGCTGATGATGCTATAGGTGCCGCACGTGCAGCAGGCCTTCAACTGGGACTGCGGCCTCGCTTGCGTGCTCATGGTGCTCAGGACGCTCGGCCTTGATTGCTGCCACGGCGTTGCCGATCTCGAGAAGCTCTGCCGCACCACAAGGTTTTTAACTGCAAGCTGAAATTTGTTTTATTAAGCCAAGCTAGCTAGCTGTTCCCTAGTATTTGGAACCTGTCAAGTGGGTGTGCTACATTACTTGGAGCTGGAAGAGTAGTGATTTAGGTGCTTTAAATTGTTTTATATCCATAGTTTGTTTACAAAATCTAAGGAACAAATCGAATTCTAATCGGTGGGTGGTTGTATATGGTCTAAAAAGTGGAGTGCTCCGGGCTGTTAACTGTTCAGAACATGGAAAACGCATGAGTTGGAGAAGAAAATGCTACCGTCACACTATATGTGCATCTAGAAGGTTCATGGAATCATTAAAATTTGAAGTACTGTAGTCCCCCAGATAGTCTGCTAAGCCAGACAAAACGCATGACTTGCTTTGTTGAGAAAACAAGGTACTGTCACACTTGAAGGTTTATTTACATCTAGAAGGACCAAGGAATCCTAAAAATGTGAACTAGTGTAATTCTGTAAAGGCTCTAAGCCATCAAACTAAAAATATCACAATAAACTTTGTGCTTTGTTGAGTACGGATGATAAACTATGCTAATCGATGTATGCTTTAGGTAATGAAACAACTAAATATTAATTACTGGTACACGTGTTATTTCAAATTAACGAATGTACCTAAAGAACTTGATAGATAATCAGACTTGCATCCAAAATATGGGAATCAGATTCAGAGTTCTGCTATCATGTGGCAGCTCATTCTCTGTCTTGGTTTTATATGTATGCCATGATTTTTAAGAAATTATAAATTATATAACATGATTCATGAGCTATATGATTAGTTTGGCGATGTTACCCAGATTGCAATCGTACTAGGTTTTGTCGCTGCACGGAATTACTAGCCACCTCATGCGTACCAATTCTAGAAACTATACAGAACAGTAATAGGTATATTGCACACATCCAAATAGATTTCATCTGTAGTCAATACACTGACTCAACATTCGATGGATAAGCTGAACTGATTATTTAAAATTCTCAAATTTTATGCTCTGATGTAGTAGCATTTTCGGTTTTTGCAGCGTTTGGACAGTCGACTTAGCATATATATTAAACAAGTTCTCAGTTGTTTTTTCGTTCTTCACTGTGACAATTGGAGCAAATCCACAATATTCTGCAGAAACCTTTTATAGGGTATGTATTGTGACCTACTCCTGTACGATTCTTTGAAATCCACTGTAGTAATGTTTTGGAAATTGCCAACTAATTATGATAGGAGCAATTGCAAGAAGATATTGATCGAGTGGATGCATTATTTGGAAAAGCGTTTGATGCTGGAATCAGTATTCAAGTACGCTAAAAACACGAATCATGAAAATTATATATTCCATGTACTTCTCATACTGGTTTTTAAGTTTTTGCTGTTTATGTTTCTTCTCAGTGCAGATCCATCAGTGCGTATGATATAGCTTTTCTTCTGTTATCCGGGCACTGCATAGCTATTGCGCTAGTGGATAAATCAAAGTTAAAGTAAGATATTTTTCTTATGTCTCGTATGAAATATTTATCCTTCTAGTTTTACTTTTACTCACTAGTATCAACTTCTTCTATTTGGCTCTGTCATTTTGAATCATCAACTGGGTATGAGATGCTGCTTGCGCAATTAAACTAATAAGAAGTAAATTTGGTCGATACACTTCTCATGATGACTTTACCATTTCTGTATAACTTGTGGACTCAAATCCATTTTTTAACATTCCGCACTACTTTGATTAAACACCATTAGATGACTGTCCATTAAATATCTTCTACAACGTGGCTTGTTATGTGGTAACATTATGGTTATGAACTTGAAATGTGTAACCGATCACCAGGAGATAATGTTTTTATGGCTGTATCCATGTATATCGCAACAAATTATATTTCCTATAAATTGCTTAACTCTAAAATTTGGAGAGCAAAATTAAGGAGTCCAGCTGAGAAAATAACTGGTCCAGCCTTATTTGAAACGTGCATTAACAATACAACAATAACTGATCTTTTTAATGCAGTTCCTCTTGGATGAATGATGTACAGGATGTGCAACAGTTTGACGAGGATTCTGAATATATGGGTGAGTCACAATGCCCCTCTTCTTGGAATATTTACTCCGCTTTTCCAAAATAATGTTTTCCCAAGACAGGTGTCTTGTATGTTAGTGTACATAGTCTTGGATTGTTTGCTTTTCTAGATTGCAAGTGCATCCATAAATTATGAAATGCAACAAAGATTCATTATGTCACCTTATAGTTTCTATAAATGCAATAACCGTGTGAATACTGTTTCTCTTGGTAGGGCATTATGTTGTAATATGTGGCTATGATGCTGATGCCTGCCAATTTGAGATAAGGGATCCGGCCAGTTCTAGGTATCTTTTACTTAGCTATTAAATATTATCTTTTTCGCATCTGACACATAAATATGTTTGACGAATAATTTATGTGCCTCTTTAGTATGTTTTCTTCTCCATACATCTATCTTATCCAAGTATATGAGTAGATTAGAAGTAGCCTCTTGTTGAGCTCGGACACAAAAATTACAAGAGGAGAGGATAATAAGTTGTCTTGCAATAATCAGAAGAGTAAACAGAGTACAGCCATCCGCTTTGAGATTATTTGTGTGCTTCATGGAGGCCTCCATCTTTATTTGTGCATAATTAGCAAATGATAGTAGCAAAATTCAAATAAAAAAGTTATGTCCTCGCTGTTCTCCATCTGAACTTTTATTTGTATTCGAAGAAACTTAGCCTTGCGAACGAGGTGGCTGCTACAGCGGACTGAGGAGGATAAGCCTTGGATAGATTTCAACATTTAAGTGCCAAAGGAGGCACTCGATATCTTCGAGCAGCGACCCATTCAGAAGTTGGTGAAGGGTGTAGTACACACTTTCTGACAGATAGGTGGTACGAGGGAACACGACTGTGGCACCGGTTCCTGCACCTAGCCTCACGGGGACGGCGAAGGGGGATGACCGACCCAACAGTTGCGTAGGCCAGCCATGGCGAGTGATTGACGTACATTGGGCCGAACTTAGTATGGGAGTTCTTCGCCCTTTGGGGCTTAGTACTGACGGTTGAGCTTTCTGTGGGTGAGGACACGCTCTTGTGGAACTGGAGAGTGATGGGAGGTACTTGGCACGCTCGCCGTATGCGGTTTTTTTCGCGGCCACGATCACCGATCCGATGTAAGACCCAATTTGGAGATCCCATGCACCGACGAGCTGCAAATTCTTCCCTTGGTTGATGGCCAACAGTAGGTGTTAGATGCCGGATAGGCTCCTCAAGCACACGGTGTCCCTTTTGTGATCAGGAGCCAGAGACTTTGAGGCATCTTCTTAGATGTGTCGTGGCTTCGAAGTTTTGGCATGACAGACTACGGGAGTGGCAGCTCCTTGACTGGATGCCAAACCCGGATGTGGAGCTTACGGACTGCTGGATTTCTCATTCGTTGAGAGCACATTACCGATGCAACATTTGTCCGGTCATCATTCTATTCATGTGGTGCATTTAGGACACAATGAATGATGTGGCTTTCAACGGTCTGCCACTGTCAGCACCAAAGGTCATTGATCGTATCAAGGTGGAAACAGAGCAATGGAGACGAGCAGGGCTTCTACAGGGAGAGCTTTTCAGTGCTGTGGCTGAGAGGGCCGACGAGGTCGAGGCTAACTGAGTAGTTTTTGCTAGGTGGCGGTGGGGGTAACAGGTGTATGTGAGAGTGTGAGTTTACCGCCGAACGCCGTTCATTTTTGTTATAGCCCTCTGGGCGTTGTATTGGCTGCTAAAGTCACTCCTATTGAAATGATACGCCTTTCCATGGTGTATATTCTTGAAAAACCATATGGGCATGACAAACTCTAATTCGGTATTTCTATTTCTTGCAGACAGCGTGAAATGGTGCCAATGAAAAGCTTAGATGAGGCCCGCAAATCTTTTGGAACTGACGAGGATATTCTCTTGGTAATAATTTTGTGTTATGGTCTGTTCTTTTAACTTGAGAGTGTTGTTCTTTTTGTTATGCTCCATGCTTTGAATCTTACAAGTTTCAGTCTGTTGCATATATCTAAGGGAGAATAACAAAATTACAGACTTGTCGTTCTGTGCCTACACTAACATTGACATTCATAATGCAAATAATATTTGCGAGCACTGATTGACAGTGACGCATTGCAGGTCTCCTTAACTGGAAAAACGGGATGAAGCTGTCGCATAAACTCCCGGTCGTCTCTCCCTGAAATGCTCACCGGCCCAGTTGCTTTGTGAATACGCTGTACATGCCCCTGTAGTTATGTTTGCCAGTTATCAAGTCGAGTATCTAGTTTGGGAACGCTCTTACAGTCGATAGGAACAGCGTCCTAGTGAAGATAGATAGAAGACCGAACCTGGTAAGGTTTATGACCTTAGGCAGGTCTCAGAAGACGGGAGCTGCAAACGGCCCAGCAGCAGCTGCCACTGCTTCTGCTGTAAAGAGAAACAGTCTCTGCTTCGAGCTCAAGTTGCGATCCATCATTGCTGGGCAGAGATGTTAGCTTATGTACAGATATATTAACGAATAAATGGTGACCTCCTGCGCCACATATTCGTATCCATTGTCAATCTTTTTCTGTCGGTTAGAAGTGCAAAGGGGCGAGCTGTAGGTTGATGTTTTGGCACTATACTGTTATACTGTATATGAACTGCTTCTCTGGCCGGCAACGGCGTCGCTGTCTGTCGACTGGCGTGTGCTCGTCGGGATCTGAATCTTCCGAGCCGAGTGTGATTTTAGGTCGAGTTGGCTGAGCAGTCGTTGCTCGTTCGTCAGTAGCCAGGTCGCTCGCACCAACCGCCCCTGTCTGACGGAATGCAAACGTTGCTTTCCGGCGGTTGGATTGGGGAGAAAATAGCAAGCAGAGGAGCTGGTGATTCGGGAACAACCGTCTCACTGTCGGTGATCGGTGGCACAGTTAGCTTCAGCGATCCGCCGGCAGAACCACTTCACTTGATGGCAAAAGAAGAACCACTTCACTGTACCATGTGCTGTTCGTTCGTTTGTTTACCTATCGTCGAGACTTGAATCGCACGGTCTTCAGAAGTAGGGTCAAAGGTTGATCAGTTTGCCGGTTTTCTGAAATGTTTGTTTGCTAATTTAATCGTCCGTGATGCCAAACGTGTTCTGGAAGTAACCAGGATGGTTTTCTCAACTGAACTCTATCAGTGAGCTAGCTACTGCTCAAGAGAAAGAATAGTTTCAAAAAAGGGGTTTATCTCATCCGATGCCAGCTTTTGAGTCAGGTTCCGGCAGAAGAAAAGCACCAACTTAGAGTTTGCTTTCCCTTTCCCCTCCCCTCCGCTACAATAGAGAGAAGAGAAAAGGGAGGAGCTTCGTTTCCCTCTCCTTACCGCCGGCCAGATCGCTGGTCCTCCTACTCTCCGTCGGCCATCGCGGCGGCGGGAGAGTGGGGGGACCGCGGTTCTGCGTCCCCGGCGTGTAAATAGTAGGGTAGTTGGTTCGGCCGGCGGTGGTGTGGTGGTGGAGCCATCGCCGGAGAGAATAATAGTGCTGCAGTTTATTCCCCATCGCGACGGTGCTCCTTTGGGTGGCGTCGGAGGGTTGTCGGCATTGTCTGCTCGTGGATCCGGTGGATCCATGGTGCTAGGGTTCCTGGATGTGGCCGGCGAGGCGAGGTCGTCGACTGCATCAGCGGATTTTGTTCTCCAGCTCCCACCTCGTCGCGCCGGCGTTCCCTCCGTTGCTGCCGTGGAGCTCGTGAGATCATGTACAGGAGGGCCATCTGCAGCTGTCCCTGCTCTAGTTTTCTTGCAGGTCAAGAGGCTGGCGGTCGTCGGTGACTCTGACCTGACCGCCGGTTGGTTTCGGGGTGTGTCCCCCACCGATGCGTCTTCTCTCCGTCTCAATTCCGGCGTTCGCGCCGGATGGCTCTTGCGGCGACATTAACGAGGCGTTGTCCTCTAGAGTTTCCAGACGGCGTCTTGGCTGCGGCAAGCTTGGACCTTGGCGTCGTCTCCATGGGGATGGCGCGGTTCCAGCAAGCGGCGGCGGATCGAGCTTGGTGCAGAGAGGACCAAGGACCTAGGTGTTATTTTGTATTTTGTCAGGGTTCTTTCTGTAACTTTGTGACAGTTGTCCAAGTTCTGGATGGCTCTTTTAAAAAAAAAAAAATCCACATATATTAAACCGACAAAGAGTACATGATTATATCGATTATAAAAACAAAACTAAAAAAGACGAGCAAATCTATGAGATCTTCAAGCTCTTTCTTCATCCATGACACAATCTTGTATTTTTCTGAAGGCAGCCGTAGAACAACGCCGAAAACACCAAACCACATACCTGTGAATACCACCGAAGGTTCTGGATGGCTCTTGTATTGTTTTCCTTACTTAATATATCCAGATATTTGGTTTCAAAAAAAAAAAAAAAGCACCAACTTTCGATTCGTTCCGGTACTTAGCGGAAAGGAAAGGATATGGGAGATAGAACAAAGCTTTTTGCCAGGCCGCTCATACATTCGACAGGTCAAGCAGGCTATGATGATGGGCTAGCTCGAGCTCTAGCCCAGTCCGAGTCACGGCGTATCCCGACCTCACCTTGCGCTTGCCTAGTGGCAACCAAGCCCAAACTCATCAAGAAGCTCAAAAGCAAAACTCGGATCACTCTCGGCTTCACGTCCTCTAAATCTAGGAGAATAACAGTGACATGTAGGAAGAGCATTATATTTGCAGGGGATATCGTCGGTCGAGGGTAAGCGCGATTCGTCCGTTAAGCCAAGCACCGCCGGAATCGTCTTTTCTTCCTGCTTGCTCCGAGCGATGACGATCGATGACTCGGTGCGCGTCGATCGGGTGTAGCCTTTCTTTCTCCCGGTGACGCGACGTGATGTGGACCGTACCGGACGTGCGGTGGCGACGCGCGCACGGCCGCGTCCAATGAAGGCGGGGCTTCGGTGGTGCGCCGCCCCTCCCCGTCGCCGTCGCGCGATCGGCTTTACAGAAGAGAAGCTTCTTTCGCATCCTGAGACGTCGCGTCCGGAATCCCATTCTCCGTACACGCGCGCGCGTGCATGGCCGTGCGCTGGTTTCTTGGTTTCTTCGGCTGGAGGAGCACGCGAGATCTTTGAAGCGATCGATCAGCCGTGCGTGCGCCGTGAACGTCACCGGATCATTGCCGGATGCGACGGCCTTGTGTGCCGAACTTTCATTGTTAGCCAAAGCGTGGGAAGATTTTGTTACGGTCTCACTTCGATCTCGGATCAGAGGAGAGGAGGTAGGTGAGATCTAGACGGAAATGGAGACTTGGAGAGGAAGAAGAAGAGAAAGGCAGAGAGCACAATTAAGTTCATTGATCATTCGCTACCGATACAGACAGAGTCCACGGTGCTTATAACACGCACCAGCCACGATGGGCCACATGGTCCCAAAGACAAGGGCAAAGCCCAACTAGATTTGAATACAAGGCCCACGGCCCAATACCTCGCACAGGTTACGGTGCAACGGCCAATGGCGTGTCACAGGTCGTGACATGTCCCTCCCCTTCAGCAGCGGCTTGACCCCTAGCGCGTACAGAGGGATAATGAGCAGCCAACTTGTTCAGTGGTTCCCAGGTTGCGAGACTGTCCGGCCAACCCTGCCATTTCACCGGCACATGCACCACAGCTGCTCTTCCTTTCTTGACAAGCATGCGACCGAGACAAGAGCTAGGCACCAGGTCCGGAGAATCAACAGTGCGAATTAGAGATAAGTCTGAATATACATGGGTTTTAGGAGGAATCTGTTTCTTGAGCTGGGAAACATGTACTACATCATGGATGTGTGCTGTTGGGGGTAAATCTAGTTGATATGCCACTTCTCCCACACGTTTGAGGACAGTGTAAGGCCCAAAGAATCGAAATGCTAATTTCTGGTTGTTGCGAGGTGCCAATGATGACTGTATGTAAGGTTGAAGCTTGAGATACACTTGATCTCCAACTTCAAAGGTGCGTTCAGAACGATGCTTGTCCGCCTGATGTTTCATCCTTTGCTGTGCACGTAAGAGCTGTTGCTGAATCAATTGAGTCATTTGTTCTCTTGACGCTAACCATTCATCCAGTTCCAATGAACCACTAGCAGTGAAATCAGAAATTCCAAAATGTTTAGGAGTCTGCCCATAGAGTACCTCAAAGGGAGTTTTGCCCATCGCTGAGTGATACGATGTATTGTACCAGTATTCTGCAAGGGGAAGCCAGCTTGCCCATTTCTTGGGAGCCGAGTGAACTGAGCATCTCAGAAACCCTTCCAGGCATTGGTTAAGCTGTTCCGTCTGCCCATCCGTTTGCGGATGATATGACGAGCTCATCATCAGTTGTGTGTCGGTCTTCCGGAACAGTTCTTGCCAGAAGGTGCTTGTGAATATCCTGTCGCGGACAGAGATGATCACACTAGGCAAACCATGCAATTTATACACATTGTCCATATAATCTTGAGCTACTTGAGCTGCAGTGAAGGGGTGAGCCAGAGGAATGAAGTGGGCGTACTTGGATAGCTTATCAATGACTACCAAGATAGTTGTGTAGGAATTGGATTTTGGGAGTCCTTTGACAAAGTCAAGACTCACCATATCCCAGATCTTTTTGGGAACAGGTAACGGTTGTAACAGACCTGGAGTTTTGACATGCTCTGCCTTAGCTTGCTGACACGTAGGACAGCTAGTCACGAATTCTTTGATCACATTTTTCATATGAGGCCAGGCAAACATACTCTTAACTCTGTGGTAAGTACCCTGAATACCAGAGTGTCCCCCAATCCCATTGATATGCAGAGCTTGAATGATATGTTGTTGAGCCAGAGGATTGACACCAACCCATATTTTGTTTCTATATTTAATGACACCTTCTTGCAACGAATAGCCAGCTTCATTCGGAGAACAAACACTGAGTTCAGCTAATAAGCTCTTGGTAGCTGGATCATCATTATATCCATTAATCAGTTGTTCTGTCCAACTGATTTGTTCAGGTTGTTGTCGGCGAGATAACGCATCAGCGACAACATTACTTATGGCCTGTTTATATTGAATAGTGTACTGCAAGCCCATCAGGTGCACAAATGCTTTATGCTGTAAACCGGTAGTGAGACGTTGGTCAGTGAGATGCATGAAACTGCGCTGATCAGTGCGAATCACAAACGGACGGTGCTGAAGATAGGGTCTCCATTTATCCACTGCGAGAATGATGGCCAGACAGTCTTTTTCATAGGTTGATCTTGCATGGTTTCTCATGTTCAAGGCTTGGCTTAGGAAGGCAATCGGGTGCCCTTCCTGCATTAGCACATCACTGATGCTAGTGTTGCAAGCGTCTGTTTCGAGCACAAACATCTTGGTGAAGTCTGGCAGAGCCAGGACTGGAGCAGATGCAAGAGCTTGCTTCAATGTGTCAAAAGCAATTTGCGCTGTAGGTGTCCAATGATAACCCACAAGTATAGGGGATCGCGTGTAGCCTTTTCGATAAGTAAGAGTGTCGAACCCAACGAGGAGCTAAAGGTAGGATAAGTATTCTCTCGAGTTCTATCAACCACTGATACAACTCTACGCACACTAAACATTTGCATTATCTAGGAAATAAAACTACGGTAGCAATACGGGTATGAGAGATAGTTTTGCAGGATAATAAAAACAAGAAAGTAAAAGTTAGTGCTGCAGCAATAAAGTACACTAAGTAACCTTAAAATAACAGTACCATGAGTGTGGAAAAGTGGTGGTAATTGTGGTGGCTTTGTCCAAGATTAATTAGTGAAGGTACTTGGTTCATTGTCCTCGATGCAGTTTTCTATATGGGAGAGGCTGAATATACATGCACTCCACTACTTGGGATTACAAGTACTATATGATTGGATTGTTAGAAAGCATCCGCAAATACTAACAATGCATTAAGGTTTCCCCAACCATAGCCTTAAGTTCAAGGTACTCTTACTCCCATACGTGCAACTAATCGGTTCGCGTTCTCAGGTTTCTGTCACTCCGGCAGAACTTCCCCCGCTTCATTACAAATACTACCAACCCTAGGGTGCTTGATCCATGCACGCACAAATATAATGGACACCAAAGGACAGCACCATATAGACATACAACTCTAATGAACCTCATGCATTTAATTAAGCAATCAAAAGACAAATAAACTACGGAAACATGATGTAAATCATAGGATAAATATTATAGCATCAAACACCATATTTACATAGGACGGTACAGAGGCTTATGGGAGGATGAACCACTGAATACAAGGAGGAGATGGTGATGGAGATGGCGGTGAAGACGGCGGAGAGGGCAGCGAGGAGCGCAGGGCGGCGACGCGGGGAACTCCTTCCCCGCCGCCGGCATCATGGGGGAGCGCCGCCCCTTGCCTCCCTCCTTCATGGCTTCTTGGGAGCCCTCCCCCATGGAGATGGGATCCATGGGGGAGGCAAAAACGTGGCTTTTGGTGGCTGAAATTCGTGGGTGGAGGAGTCCTCCACGAATTAGGTTTCCTCCCTTTATATATCTTCTCGGATTTCCGTCACCCCTTTTAGGGTTCCACCAAAACGGGCCTATAGGCCGCGTCCGAACTCCGATTGGGCTGATCTCGGGCTTAAAATCTTCGTATGGAAAATTGTGACAACTTTCATAACAGCCAGGTGTCCATTTGATGTCATCTTCGAGGGTCAAACTGGCAAACTTCGTAAAAAGTTCTCAGACAGATTTCAGGAAAGTCCCAATTCGACTCCTATAAGGTTTCCTCTTGTATTCTTGATAATTTCTACACATCAAAGAGTAAAACAAAAATATTGTGCACTTTTGCAACTATTAGTAGGTTAGTCCAAATAAATAATAAACTTAATATAAAACAAATGCTAAAAGCATAAAAATGGTATGAAACAATCAAAAATTATAGATACGTTTTGGACGTATCATCCAATGAAATTGAACTCCCTTTTTTAACAGAATGGTCAACGGTTTACCAATGGACCCATAGTGTTCAATAAACTTCCTATAATGGCCTGTTAGTCCAAGGAATCCCCTTAATTCTTTTAAGGACATAGGCACTGGCCAATTCAGCACGGCTTGCACTTTCTCCGGGTCAGTAGCCACACCTGCGTCAGAGATGATATGACTCAGATACTCTAAAGTTTGTTGAGCAAAAGAACATTTAGACCTCTTAACATAAAACTGATGCTCAGACAAGATTTGGAATACTGAAGTCAGATGTTGAACATGCTCTGGTAGTGACTTGTTGTATATCAGAATATCATCTACAAACACCAACACATTTTTCCGAAGCATGGGAGCAAAAATAGTGTTCATGACTGACTGAAATGTAGCTGGTGCGTTTGTGAGGCCAAAGGGCATTACACGAAACTCATAAAGGCCTTGGTGCGTACGGAATGCCGTCTTGGGCTCTTCTCCTTGTGCCATTCTGATCTGATGGTACCCTGACCTCAGATCCATCTTCGTGAACCATTTAGATCCTGCTAGCTCATCAAGCAGCTCATCCACAATGGGCATTGGATGTTTGTTTTTGATGGTGAGGTCATTCAGTTGTCTGTAGTCCACACAGAAGCGCCAACTGCCATCTTTTTTCTTCACCAACAGGACTGGGGAGGCAAAAGGAATGTTACTGATTTGTATCACTCCATTAGACAGCATTTCTTGAATCTGTTTTTCTATCTCATCCTTTTGGAAAGGTGAGTATCTATATGGCCGCACATTGACTGGCTGTGTACCAACTAGCAGTGGAATGGTGTGATCAAACTGTCTGCTAGGAGGTAGAACCGTGGGAGTAGCAAACAGGCCAAAAAATTTGTGCACTACTTCCTCAACCTCCACTGGAATGGTTTGCTCACTTGCTGATTTCACATGGACCATTGTATCTGGAGAAATGATAGCAACTCCGTGTGTAACATCGCCTTGTTTCAACAGACTGTGAACACCTTCAGCACTGATTTGATCACAACGATTGACTGGGTCAGAGATGCCCTGTAACTCCACTGATGTACATTTGTATTCAAACTGCATGCGCATCTTCTCCCAATGAATCCACATAGGACTATGGGTTGCCAGCCAGTCGATCCCCAGAATGATGTCAAAACATCCCCAGGGTAACACACGCATATCATAATCAAAGGTGTGACCCTGCACTAACCATTCCAATTTAGGTGTCAGTGTCGTGGTGGGAACACGCAGATGCCTAGGGGTAGGCTTAATCTGGGGCCGAACGGATGCTTGTGGTTTCGGGGAGGGATTGCGAGATGGAGTCGCACGCGAAGAACACACGAAGAACACGAAGAACAAGCAAGAACAAGAACCGCAAGAACACAAAGCACACACGATGTACCCTGCTTCGGGGCCCTCGTGAGGAGGTAAAACCCCTACTGCAGCACTAGCCTACTCTCTTTATATCTCAATGGTGACAAGTACAAAGTGCTCCTTGAGCTGTATCAAGTAACAATGGTGAGAGCTCTAGGATGAAGATGAAGGCACAGGGGGGAAATGAGCTCTCCCCCAGTCTCTCCTCCAGAGAAAGTGGTGGTGTTGTATATAAAGCCTGGCCGGATTACTTCTTTGCCCCTGGCTCAATGAGGTAATGGCATTGCCCTGTCAGTCCAACGGCAGGGCTAGTACTCCTCTTCGGGTAATGTCAGGCGTAGCTCACCGGGGTCTAAGCCGTAGCCCCTTCCCGAATTGGCTGGGTCAGCGCCTAGGTCCTCGTGATCCAGGAAACCCGTGGCTTTACCTTGCTGTCTCCTGCCAGGCTTCGGGCCTTGAGCTCTGGAGAACGTCTTGTCCATCCTTTCCTTTGTCTTCTAGCCCTTGTCTTCAGGATCTCCACGTCCTCTTCTTATCCTCTCCCGAAGATATTTATGATGATTCGGATAAGGGTGCCCGGCACCGGCGGAGATGATCCGGTCGAAGTATTGTCGGTGGAGATGTCCGTTCTGCGATCATCCGGCCAGAAGGGCTTCCCTAGATACGATCCAGCAGAGCTCTGAACACAGCCCAAACCGAGAGAGAAGACTCGGCCCGTCCGAATTCCGTCAACCGAATCACAGAGATGTTCCTCTGCTTTAACTGAAGCAACGATGTCGAAGGTCGCTCCCCAGCGATCCGGCCTTAGCCCGATCAAAGATGCGTAGGCCTCGGTCCAGCTTAGCTTGCAGGAGAAGTTCGGTCCATCCCGCTGGAGAATTTGGCTAGCCAAGTGGGCCGGCCCAGTCGAGTCAAAGGTGAGCTCGATCCAGGAATAGAAGTGCTGGCCTGTTTGCAGCTTCGGCCCTGCTAAGACTCGGAAAGGAGGATCCGGCCTGCAGGGACCTCGGCCTTATCCGGGATAACAGACGACCCGGTCTAGCTGCGGCCCATCAGATGTATCTCGGTCTGCTAGAGTTAATGAGCTTCGGCCTGCATGAGTTAACCGGGTCTGGCTGTAATTCGGCCTGGCATGACCCAAGACTCGGTCCAGTTGCGAGACTTGAGGATGTGGCTCGGTCCACCAGAATCCAACTGGGCCATTTGGCCTGCCCGAGGCAGCGATGCCCAGCCGAGGCAAACTGACTCGGTTCTCACCGAGATAACTTGATTCGGGTAAAACAAGATCGGCCACGGAGGATTTTGGCCCAGACGTGATTTCTTCTTACCCTGCTATTCCTTGCTTTTATTTCTTTTATCATACCACAAAAATCATCAACTCTGGGGTACCCGGGATTACATCCCCGACAGTAGTCCCCGAGACTGTGGGGGACTCGCAGAGTCGCGCACAGACTTATAAAAACCAAGTATCACAGAGTTGATGCCAACAACAGCCATCACCAACAGATAATTTCAAGCTGCCCGCATAGGCATGTGTACGCCGGTCGTCTAGCCATGCCCTCCAGGCCGAGTGTGACATCCGGTTGAACGAGCTCACCCGAATCAACAACGAGATGGACAGTTTGCACTGGAAACGTGTTGACTGCATGGGCATGGCCATACATATATGTTTCTGCCGACATCGCGCAATTCTGCACACCGCCTGCATGGTCACCATTGTCTGTCGGTTGTTAGCCTTCCTGGCCTTTACCGAATTGAGATGCCGCCAGCGTCGGTTAGCCTTCCTGGCATTTACCGAACTGAGATGCCGCCAGCGTCGGTTAGCCCTCCTGGCTTTTACCGAATTGAGATTCCGCCAGCGTCGGTTAGCCCTCCTGGCTTTTACCGAATTGGGATGCCGCCAGCGTCGGTTAGCCCTCCGGCTTTTACCGAACTTGGATGCCGCCAGCGTCGGTTAGCCCTCCTGGCTTTTACCGAACTCGGATGCCGCCAGCGTCGGTTAGCCCTCCTGGCTTTTACCGAATTGAGATTCCGCCAGCGTCGGTTAGCCCTCCTGGCTTTTACCGAATTGGGATGCCGCCAGCATCGGTTAGCCCTCCTGGCTTTTACCGAACTTGGATGCCGCCAGCGTCAGTTAGCCCTCCTGGCTTTTACCGAACTCGGATGCTGCCAGCGTCGGTTAGCCCTCCTGGCTTTTACTGAACTCGGATGCCGCCAGCGTAAACTGGATCGACTTAAACCTGCAAGTATATATCTCATATGTCTCGGTATCTCGGCCCCTCTGGGCATATCACATATGTCTCGGTACCTCGGCCCCTCTGGGCATATCACACATGTCTCGGTACCTCGGCCCCTCTGGGCATATCACATATTTCGGTATGTCGGCCTCTTGGGCATATCACACATGTCTCGGTACCTCGGCCCCTCTGGGCATATCACATATTTCGCTATGTCGGCCTCTTTGGGCATATCACACATGTCTCGGTACCTCGGCCTCTTTGGGCATAACTCATATGTCGGTTCTTAGCCACTTCGGGCGTATACCGACATAGATGTCTCCAGCCACTGCTGGACTTCACATAAGCATATCTCGAATGCCGGTTTTAGCCATCTTGGGCGTATACCGACATAAATGTCTCCAGCCACTGCTAGTTTGACGTAACCATGTCTCAAATGCCGGTTTTAGCCACTCCGGGCGTATACCGACATAGATGCCTCCAGCCACTGCTGGACTGACATACAACCTGCAAAAACATATCTCAAAGGTTGCCTCTGGCTAACAAACATAAACAAAGATCTGGTATGCAAATGATGCCATGATACGCTGGCAAAAAGAATAAACAGCGATGATTTGGGATATGGAATGATGCTAGGATATGGTGACAAACCGAAATAAACGGCGATCCGGTGATGGGGAATGATACCGTGATACTGTGGTAAACCGAAATACACGGCGATCTAGAGAATACCGATGGTGATAGGGTACCTTGGATAATTTGAGATAACCAATATAACCATGATACCTCGGATTTCCATCATGACCCGGATTTCCAACATGATCCGGACTTTCAATATAACCCAGATTTCCAATGTGATTCGGATTACCAATGTGACCCAGTTTTCCAATGTGATTCGGATTACCAATGTGATTTGGATAACAAATGTGACCCGGATTTCCAATGTGATTCGGATTACCAATATGACCCAGTTTTCCAATATGATTCGGATTACCAATGTGATTCGGATAACAAATGTGACCCGGATTTCAATATGATCCGGATAGCGAATGTGACCCGGATAGCCAATATAACACCAGATTTCAAAGATACCTCAGTAACGAACATTCTCAACAAAACCGATGTCAACTTTCAACGTTAGTCCAACATACATATCATGAAAAATATTTGACGGGAACAACAATTATACTAACCGAGGCAAACTAGCTATAGCACTTGATAGAAAACGAATCTAACAGCAGATACTATGCACAAAAAACTAGACTCGGTCTCAACCGAGTCCCCGAGCCACTTTTCTTATCTAGGAGGTGGTGTAAAACAGACTGGCTACCCAGTCCCCGGGTCAAGACATCTTGTCCGGGGTAAAACATTTAGACAAAAAGCGAGGGGGCAGTCCCCGAGTACTGTTTGAGACTATGCAAGAAAGTGACACAGACATATAAATGATACTCACAAGGCAATGTTGTTGGAGAAGTTGAGGAAGATAATTATACCGGCCGGAACATCAATATCCCAGTTTGAATCACATGTATGTCAGATCTGACCAATATGCCGTATCTCCAAACTTAACTCGGATTTCCAAGATGACCCGGATTTCAGGATGATCCGGATTTCAGTATAACCCGGATAACAGCTTAACTCGGATAACAGCATAACCCGGATAACAGCATAACTCGGATAACAGCATGATCCGGACAACAGCATAACTCGGATAACAGCGTGATCCGGATACAGCATGATCCAAATTTCACCCTTCAATGTTAGTCCAGCACATACATATACAAAGAATACTCAACGGGGACAACAATTCTACCTAGCAGGTACAAGCTAGTTCCAGCACACATATCATGAACATTCAAAGAGAACAGCAAGTCTATCGGAGGCAATGAACTGTAGCATATGACGGAAAGTAAATCTAGCAGCAGATACTATGCACAAAGATCCAAACTAGACTCAACCGAGTGCCCGAGTTATTTTTCTTAAGTAAAAGACACTGTAAAACATTGGCTAGGCAGTCCCCGGGTCAAGACATCTTGCTCCCGGGGGGAAACAACTAAGCATGGCAGGAAGGGGCAGTCCCCGAGTAACTTTTGCGAATAACTATTTGTGAGTGGCGCAAAACCATATACAATAAACACTTACATTTGTATTGTTGAAGGAGAGTGGAAGCAAGCGGACCGGGATTCATAGCAGGCCGGGAGTCTTGGCGGACCGAGACTCCGGGCGGACCGGTATTGGCCCAACCGAATCGGCGAAACCAATACAAGCAGCGACGAGCAGTTTGCATCGTTAGAGCCCGGTATGGCTTAGTCGGGCAACCAAACGGAACCGACATATACCAGATTTGTCAGACTTTTGTCTTCAACAGCATGCCAGATTTTCTCTTGGCCGACGTACTGCTTATGTCGGCAGCTTATCTCGGCAGTTATTTGCCAGTTTTCATCTCGGCCAAGCTATCTCTGCTGGCCTGTTTCCAGCAGACATTCACATGTCGTCTCTTTTTTCTTTTTTCCGAACTGGCACTCAGCCGACATAATACTTATGTCGGTACGACAAGACTTAGCTGAGTAATCATTTTACTCGGCCAGGCCTTTGTATCGGCACCTGACTCAATCCGAGTCCTTCTTTTACTCGGTGTGCACACTCAGCCGACATGCATGTGTCGACCGACACAACACTGCTGAAATTTTTCTATCTCGGCAGTTGACTTTCTTCAAACGACACACTCTAATCAGCCGGGATCCAAATCTATTCTTTTCTTCTATTTATTAACTTGGCCTGTGTCTCTAAGCCGACACTAGCTTTTCTTTAGCTTCTCACTTCTCTACCTTACTTCCTCTCTCTTCTCTACTTTTTCCACCCGGATGCATCTTGGTGCACATGGCAAGGAGAGCAAATGCTCATACACGCAAGCACCAAGCCTGCTCCGTACATGCAATCATGGCTCGAGTGCATTAAAGCACCTGCGGTGCTAGCTCTAGCATGCTCATCTCGTGCCTCGGCTGAAATAGGGACTCGGATAAGTGAGCGGCCGGCACGCTACGCCGGACAAGCGCAGCACGCTGCTGATTCTCTGCACATGGACAGACTGTCCGACGGGGAAACAGCGGAGCAGCCGGCCAGCACGGAGGCCAGCAGGGCGGCGACGGATGCAGAGAGGCCGGCGCCAGGCGGTGAGGCGCAGATCTGGACAGCGGAGACGCGGCCGGAACGCGGCCAGCGAGCCGACGAGGCGCGACGCTGCCGACGCGCGAGCGAAGCAGGAGCAGATCTGGGATCTGCTAATGACGCCGTTGACGAAGGCCGCGCCGACCTCTGCTCGCTGCTGCAAGCTAAATCGCGGAGGACCATGGCGACGTCGAGTCCCCGCGATGACGATGAAGACCCCATCCGAAATTAGCCCAGCAAGCGCCACTCTGCCCCACGGTGGGCGCCAACTGTCGTGGTGGGAACACGCAGATGCCTAGGGGTAGGCTTAATCTGGGGCCGAACGGATGCTTGTGGTTTCGGGGAGGGATTGCGCGATGGAGTCGCACGCGAAGAACACACGAAGAACAAGCAAGAACAAGAACAAGAACCGTAAGAACACAAAGCACACACGATGTACCCTGCTTCGGGGCCCTCGTGAGGAGGTAAAACCCCTACTGCAGCACTAGCCTACTCTCTTTATATCTCAATGGTGACAAGTACAAAGTGCTCCTTGAGCTGTATCAAGTAACAATGGTGAGAGCTCTAGGATGAAGATGAAGGCACAGGGGGGAAATGAGCTCTCCCCCAGTCTCTCCTCCAGAGAAAGTGGTGGTGCTGTATATAAAGCCTGGCCGGATTACTTCTTTGCCCCTGGCTCAATGAGGTAATGGCATTGCCCTGTCAGTCCAACGGCAGGGCTAGTACTCCACTTCGGGTAATGTCAGGCGTAGCTCACCGGGGTCTAAGCCGTAGCCCCTTCCCGAATTGGCTGGGTCAGCGCCTAGGTCCTCGTGATCCAGGAAACCCGTGGCTTTACCTTGCCGTCTCCTGCCAGGCTTCGGGCCTTGAGCTCTGGAGAACGTCTTGTCCATCCTTTCCTTTGTCTTCTAGCCCTTGTCTTCAGGATCTCCACGTCCTCTTCTTATCCTCTCCCGAAGATATTTATGATGATTCGGATAAGGGTGCCCGGCACCGGCGGAGATGATCCGGTCGAAGTATTGTCGGTGGAGATGTCCGTTCTGCGATCATCCGGCCAGAAGGGCTTCGCTAGATACGATCCAGCAGAGCTCTGAACACAGCCCAAACCGAGAGAGAAGACTCGGCCCGTCCGAATTCCGTCAACCGAATCACAGAGATGTTCCTCTGCTTTAACCGAAGCAACGATGTCGAAGGTCGCTCCCCAGCGATCCGGCCTTGGCCCGATCCAAGATGCGTAGGCCTCGGTCCAGCTTAGCTTGCAGGAGAAGTTCGGTCCATCCTGCTGGAGAATTTGGCTAGCCAAGTGGGCCGGCCCAGCCGAGTCAAAGGTGAGCTCGATCCAGGAATAGAAGTGCCGGCCTGTTTGCAGCTTCGGCCCTGCTAAGACTCGGAAAGGAGGATCCGGCCTGCAGGGACCTCGGCCTTATCCGGGATAACAGACGACCCGGTCTAGCTGCGGCCCATCAGATGTATCTCGGTCTGCTAGAGTTAATGAGCTTCGGCCTGCATGAGTTAACCGGGTCTGGCTGTAATTCGGCCTGGCATGACCCAAGACTCGGTCCAGTTGCGAGACTTGAGGATGTGGCTCGGTCCACCAGAATCCAACTGGGCCATTTGGCCTGCCCGAGGCAGCGATGCCCAGCCGAGGCAAACTGACTCGGTTCTCACCGAGATAACTTGATTCGGGTAAAACAAGAATCGGCCACGGAGGATTTTGGCCCAGACGTGATTTCTTCTTACCCTGCTATTCCTTGCTTTTATTTCTTTTATCATACCACAAAAATCATCAACTCTGGGGTACCCGGGATTACATCCCCGACAGTCAGCTTGTTGCAAGTCATAGTATTACCATTAGCTACCATAAATTTTGCAGGAGCAATAGTTTCTGTGGGAAGCTTCAAGCTGTCGGCCAACTCCTGGTTGACAAAAGAGTAAGTACTGCCAGAATCAATCAAGATCAGCACAGTGCGCTTGCCCACCAGTCCCTGCAACCGAATTGTACGCCGTTTGGCTGTCATAGCCATAGTAGTGTCTTGAAGAATACATAGATCACCAGTATCATCAGGCAGCAGAGATTTGACGGGCTTCCAATAGTTCTTCAAGAATATGCAAATGAACTTGAGCAGGGCAAGTATGTGTCCTGCTATACTTTTCTCCACAAGTGAAGCAGAGTCCCTTGGATCGCCGAAACGCCTTGAGTGATTCAAGTTTACTATCACCTTTCACTGGATCAACCTTTGGGGACTCATATTTGCGCCCATCATCATTTTTCTTGGGGTCTTCCTTGGAGTACTTGCTCTTCTCACCCGCTGAATAGCGGTAACTAGATCGAGAGAAATCCCGGCTCTCATGACGATGATAGGGTTTCCTTCGGTTTAAGTCCAGCTCCTCTTCCTGTAACATAGCAAGAGAACACACAGTATCCATGTCTTTTGGCAGTTGTAACACTACAGCAGAACGAATCTCACTGGCTAACCCATCTATGAAACGAGAGACAAAAAACACCTCACTAGTGGCAGGATCCTGGAGTAAAATTTTGTGGCGTAGCTCATCGAAATTCTCTATGTACTCAACTACTGTGGAGGTCTGTCTAATTCCTGGGATCTGTCTCATAAACCACGAGTGTTTGTTTTTATCCCAATGTCCAAGCACTGCTTACTACCAGCTCACCCCAATGATCTTTGCGCTGCTTAGCTTCTACAGTTTCTAACCATAGGGCTGCTTTGCCTCGAAAATTACTCCTTTAAATGTCACAACGTTCCCAGGCCTCTCAGCCATCCTCAGAGGCAGCTTATCCTGACCGTAGTTTTATCCGTGTACAGTAATTTTCTCCTCCCGCTTTTCACCACAGCCGTCGGATGCGGTCGTTTCTTTTCTTACTCCTTGGCTGGCAGAATGGGTCGCTGACGGGTGGGTACATTGCGCACTGGGTCCAGAAATCAGTGGGTGAGACCGGCTCCTCTGCGTCTCAGTTTGGCCCGCTCAGCCGCGTGAGACAAAACCCCGCGCCGCGGTGAAACCTAGCTCCAATCGACGCTCGTCTCTCCTCCTCCAATCCCCTCCCGTGTCCCTTTCTCCTTGCGCCGCCGCCGCGCGCCATGCCCCGCGCCCCCGCTCTCCACCGGCCCAGCTGCCCAGCGAGGCCTCCTCCCTCCTCTCTCCCGTGCCCTCCTCCCCGCTCTGGCTGGCGCAGAGCCTCTCCCTCCTCTCCTCTACTCCGCCCTCGCCAGATCCGGTCGCCGTGGGGACACTCGTCTTCGGTCCTCGTCGCCGGCAGGCTCCCTCTCGTGCTGCTCTTCCGCGTCTCCCCGGCGGCAGCAGCCAGTCTCCTGCTTGAGGCTGCGTAGGTCGACGTCGGCGAGCCTGCGCGGGGACGTGGTCGTCGGCGATCGAACTCGGAGTGTCGGGCACGCGGCGGCTCCCCGGAGGCTGCAGCAAGGCGAGCGCGCGCCCGTGCGGCCGGCGTCCAGCCTCCCGTTTGAGGCGGCGCGGGTCGAGGACCTGCCCGGAGCGGCAGCTCGCCGTCCCTCCTCGTGCTGCTCGCCGCCTCCTTCTATTGACGACCCAACGCCTCGTCTCCCCCGCTCCCGGGGCGAGCCCGACGAAACGCCAGCAGCCGCCGAGCCCGTCGGGACGCCGGCAGCCGGCGACGGACGGAACTGGTCAAGCGGCGGTGGTCCTCCGGAACGCTGGAAGCCGGTGACGAACGGTTGGTTCAGGTTTGCTTCTCCATCCTCTCTTTGTCTCTTCCTCTCCATCTATCTCTCTCATCTCTCACTCTTCTTTCTCTCCTTGATTTCGTGGACAAGGGTGCCGGCTACAGAGAAGGGAGGAGGAGGGGTTGTGAGCCAAGGAGGCTGTCAGCTGCGGCTGTCACCGTCATCAGGTTCACACCATCCAAATTGATGCTGCCCCAATGCGGCTGAACGGAGGAGGCTGTCGGCCATGGTATGGTGCTGCTCTCACACGCCAGCCAAGGGCCCCGTCTCGCGTGCGGCTGCTGGCCGTGGTCTGGTGCTCCAAAGGGGCTCTACCTCTGGCTCTACATCTCCACTGAGGTATATAGCTTGCCATTCCCCTCTCCTTCAGGATAAATGGTTGGATGCATGTTTATATATATATGTGGTGTTTTCTTGCAGATCTGATTAGCTTTCACCCGCATGTAATGAAAGGTCTTGATTAACTACTTATTGTAAGTCGACAATTTTACTCTGCAGCTTATGGTCTGGTTTTATGATCCTTGATTGTGTTTCTTTTATACCATACAAAGGAGTTCTGGTATATTTGTGAGCATATTATTTGTGGTCATGTGATTCAGCTGACCTGTAGTCTTTTTTCTGTGAAGAGAGAAGAAAGAAAATGGTCAATGAGAGACTCTTTCTGTGCAGAAGAAGAATCTGGGGATTGTTTTGAAGAAGAAGACCAAGGTAATTTTTATCTGTGAAGAGAGAAGAAAGAAAATGGTCAATGAGAGGCTCTTTCTTTGCAGAAGAAGAATCTGGGGATTGTTCTGAAGAAGAAGACCAAGGTAATTTTTACGAGTCATATTTTGTTCGGTCAATGTCTCACGTGTTTAATCTACATGTATAAAAAGTCATGTTTGGTCCAATTTAATTGTATCAGTTCGTCCTACAATTTGCTGTGTTCTGTCCAAAAGAGCAGGAACAAACTTGATAGGTTTTAGCCTTTTTTAATGATTGCAGAGAGAGGACAAGGTTTAGTTGTCACTTATGCTGATCTCTGTAGTTCCTTGATTCTCATATCTCCTTATACATTGATTTCTGGAGGTATAAGAAATAGGGATAAAGGGGGTATCCAGGTTGTTAATGCCACTATTATTTTCCTTTTCTAGCTGTCTCCTAATCCAACAAATCATATTAGTAGGCTTCCAACAAGATATTTCTGAATATTTGTTGGAATGCTACTCCTGTATCAGTAACCAGATGAGCCTATTTACAGCACTGCGTCTAAATTTCCTTTTAGATATTCCACTCTAACCGCAACTTCGTTTTGTGCTGATCGGTCAGATAGTTTTGCATGGAAACAAATGGAGTGATTACACACTAACTCAATCCAAAAAAAACATTTAGAAATGCAACAAACAGAGCGACAATCAGCGTTTTGCTCCAGAATAACAATGCAAACTAAAAGGACTGAAATAGCAACAGGAACCTTCAGAGGAAATAGAGGATTAGTGTCATCAACTTGAAAACTGTAGCATTAAAGTATAGAGACGATCTAAAAGGAAATTTAGACGCAGTGCTGTAAATAGGTTCATCTGGCATAAATTCGTTTTTTTGTGGCAAGTAATTCTGCGCATCAGCTGTTTTGTGTGAGTTCTGCTGTTTGGTTGGCTTAGTAATCATCTTTATGCCTTCCGCTCTTTTCAAATAGTGGTTCATATAATTTTGAGCTAATTTTGGTTTTAGCTTTATCTTGGATTGGTAGATGCTTATTGATTTTATTACAAGATTGTGGTGTGTGTAAAACTATCAAGATGACAGGATCAACCTTTTGTTTCTCTCTGACAGGTACAAGGGGCTCATTGGTAGTTTGGCCTGCTGTTGGTATATCAATGTGGATTTCCCTGGCATAAATTCATTTTTTGTGGCAGGTAATTCTGCGCATCAGCTGTTTTGTGTGAGTTCTGCTGTTTGGTTGGCTTAGTAATCATCTTTATGCCTTCCGCTCTTTTCAAATAGTGGTTCTTTGTGCTTGACTACCTAATTATAACCATTTCAGTCTTTACCTTTTGGAATGGTAAATTGGTGATGCCATATGTGCGGCCATGACCGTGTCGAGGTGGAGGCAGCCATTCAGCTACAGGTTGTGGCTTCACCATGGTGGGCTATTCGGTTCTTCCCTTCCTTCTTGATCTCTCTCGATGCCCCTTTATGCAGATTTGACCTGTGATATGTTTTGAATTTGCTTGATATTTTGGTACAGATTCTGTTACAGTAGATGCAAGCCAATGCTCCTCCCAAGTTCAATATTTTGGTACAGCTTCATGATGCTACACGTTTCCTTGTTGAGGTAAGATAAATTACCTCTTATAAGCATCTATTCAAAGTATTCCTATTTAGGACATATGATTCCTTGTATGTACACAGATAGTTGCAGTAGCTTTCTTGCTGAGATGTATTAAGTATTACTCCCTCCGTTCCAAATTAATTGACGCAGATTTAGAACAAAGTTGTACTAAAACTGCGTCAATTAATTTGGAACGGAGGGAGTAGCTCTTAATTTCCCTTGGTTTACGAAAATGATTGTTTTGCACTGTTTGATCAGCATTGATCCTCTCTTTTTCTTGATTGTCATGTTTAATATTTAGAGTTACAAGAACTGTACTAATATATATTGTGTGTAAACTGAAAGAGCCAAATCCAATTATTCCGTTGCTTGACTAATGCAAAATGGTATTTCCTGCAGTATTTCTGATCCTTATAGTCAATATGGAATCAATCTTCTGTTTGTTCCAGTAGATTCTCATGTGTGATTACTTTTTTTATACATGTGTGCTTGCTGTTGTTCAAGCATCAGTTCCATACATGTGTGCTTGGTTATATTCAGGCATGCTTTCTTATGTTCAAAGGTTAATTGTGGTGTCTGTGGCAGCGATTAATTATCCAGCGGTAGTAATTAGCAACCCATCATTATCTATAGCTCACTGTTTAGTAGGAGTCATCTTAGCTATTTTCCTTACTGATTGTAGATGTATGATGTACATGCTGACTGTTTTTTATGTCTATTCAGCAAATGGATAAATTGGATTAGCTTCATCTACTTGGTTGATGTGCAAGTCCAGTCGTGATTCTCTTCATCCATGAAAAAAGTGTATGTCATAGCGATTGTCAAGATTTAGGTGAGAACCATGAAGTTGTTGGTGTATTTCGTTATTAATAATTAATGATTTTTAATAGACGCTGTATGTGCAGGTCCGAAGAAAATGAGAAGAAAGAAGAATATGGGGGAGTTTTGTGAAGAAGAAGAAAGAAGAAGAAAACCAATGTGCACAGTGTGATGTCTTGATCAATGTTTATTTATCCCGATGAGGTTACTGATCCTGCACTACAGCCAGGAAGGAAGGCTGCAAGGTGAGTCGATGTGCTTTTTTATCTTCACATAATCACATTTCTCTGTTGTCTATTAATAACAGACTTGTACGTCCCAAAAATAACAGAACACATTGGTTTATTGCTGCATGGTTAGTAATATGGTCGAACGCTAACAGAGCTGAACTAATTTGAGTTAGTTTATGTTCATTTTGCAGGATAATATTTTTTCAGTATCATGACTGAAATTGATTTAGGCTGGTGGGACATGTTTGGTTTTGGTAAATCCGAGGAATCAAAAGGCAAGAAGGCACTTGAGTAAGGAACAAGGATGCAGTATGTCATAGTTCAGTGTTGATTGTGAAGCTGCAGTTCACCAGCTTAGACCTGAAGTAGTAGTGATAGCGATTCCAGGAGGCTTGCATGGTTTCCCAATTGCTGCAGGGATTGAATGCAAAATAGATTGTTAAGAATAACATAGTACCATAAGGGATATTTTTATTTAGGCTCATCAAGTGCTTCATGATCTTCTTGCGGGTAGATTTAGGTGATGGTCTTTAGACCATTTATGGTGAGCTCCTCCTTCTGATTCGTTCCTCCACAATTCAATTTTTATTTTTCCGGGTAAGGTTTGGATGTCTAGCATGTATTCTCAATTTCTCATCCTCTCTCTTTCCCTTGCAGATCAATTTCCACAGCTCCATGATGTTGCACTTTATATTGTTGTTTGATGGTTGATATGAATGCCAAAGCGCTGACTAGCAAGTATGCCGGTATGATTTGGTTAATTTCCTCTGATTTCTGTGCAATCCATGATTTTGTTATGCTCGGTTCGTGTGTCATGTGCTTGATGTTGCATTTTATATTGTTGTTTGGTGGCTGATACAAATGCTAAATGAGAGGTGTAGATTTGGGGATTAGGCAATTTTACATATAGTTGTTTAATTTGTATTCTTGGTGTTAGCTTACTAATAAAAAACAACTCTCCATGATTGTTGCAAATTAACTGTGAGGATTATCGCAAGATGCACAAGTTTGACTTGGTAAAGCAAGAGCAAACTTCACTTTGTTTTGTTAATTAATGAAATGAATTTGCGTTAATTTATCGCTACAATCACTACCTTGAAGGTGTGACTAATAGATCCAACTCTCGGTGTGCTTTTATCCTCTCAAAGCTATTAATATCCACTTGGTGAGTAATTGCAAGCAATAGCTGATTTTTTTTACTAGAATAATTATGCTAGAAACTGTGGTAATTGAGTGTACGGCTGCAAAATGAATGATTTCATCTATTGAAGCTAGGTTGGTGCGTATTTAATTGATAATGTTGATGTTGGCCATTGTGCTAGGTTGATGTCGGTTTTGTGCTAATTCAGGTCAGTACGGGACAGTGTGCTTTATGTGGTTCCACTCTTTGACCTCACTGTTTTGCTTCTGCCAATGACATGGGACGGGGTGCAATCACGAGACTCGGCCTCAAACCAGAAAGTATGGTTGTGATGTATGGTTCTATGATCTGTGTATGTTTTGATATTTCTTGTCCTGATCCTGCGGTCTATTGAAACTGGCTAGGATTTGTGTAGATCTGACTTTATCATTGGTTCTTTTTTGGAAATAGTCATGATAGGTCAGGAAACAGTCTTATTTGTATGCCCAGTAACTTCGATGAGTGTATTCATGTGTTGCGCAGAGCTTCAGGAGAAATAAAGTGAGAATAAATCGCTGCTATATATTTTTAGTCTGATTTATAAATCTATCTGTGCCACACTTCCTAAAAGCAATTAATTAAACACTTCAGTAACATAGAACAGAAACTGTATGCCAGGCAACTGGTCTATGCAAGGCTCGCTGAAAAGTCATCGAGGCCATTATCATAACTGGTTCGAATATACCGCTAGAGACGCTGAATGGTCATTTACCTTGCATTGATGCCAATTTCCTATTAGAATTTCCTATGCCACGACTATTAACAAAATCCTGATCCAAACCATATATATGGCGATGTACATTATGATGTTCAATATGATGCATTCTTGGGTTGTCAATTTTGTATTATTTTGGCATATACACAGTATTTGCTATTATCGTTGGCATCTAACCAATCAGTGTTCTGTTTGAAGTTTCTGTTTGTACACATTTTTTGTTGGTCAAATTCCTTGTGTACAGTTTGATTCTCAAACTTGCTGGAATATGCGGAGGCTATGCTTAACTTATTCCTAATAAGTTTTCGATCGATATATTTGATTCCCATAACAATTCTCACAACATGCCTACACATACCATGTTTTAGAGGGTACAGTGTGCAATCAAGGGATAATGTTCTACTTCAAGATAATACTTCTCCATATTGTATAAATTATTTTAGACGCGTCCACTATTACAGATGTTTCTGTGATCAAATGAATTATAGAGAAAACCTTAAGGAAAGCAATTTACTTTTGTTTGATGGTAGCCACAGGAATTTAAAACTTGGAAAACAATAGATTTAAATATATATAACTTAATTACTTTCCAACGGATTACAATTCATTTTGTAATGATGTTTTTTATTCATCTAAGCCATTTTCTTTAAACGGGACTCGCCTTTGGCACTTGCGCCAGTGGCGCAACGGGTCATCTAGTTCAAGGTAGCAAATCGAGTCTTAAACACCTCCTGGACATCATGTAGGGTGAAATAATCCTCGCACTGACGCACCGAAACCTTGGGATTCTCCCCATGGAATTTGGGAAAATCCATCTTAGGTTTTGGGGCTCCACGACCCTGAGGCCCACGGTAATCTCTGCGCTCATCCTCATCCCGATCGAAAATGAAACCAATGGTGTTGTTACGAGGCGCACCTGATGTCGGAGACATCGGGTGAGATCCGAGGATCCCACCAGGTTGTCCCCGATTATGTAGGTTTGAGCGGCGGCCGTTGGCCTCGAATGTCGCAGCATGATCCGTGTGAATCGTCTGTGTCACCGGTGCGTTTGGTCCCGATCCAGAGTTGGCCGTGGGCGCCACTGGCGGAGGGGTGAGAGTCGCCACCTCAGGCGCTGTTGCGCGCCTGTCGAGCTTGTCAGTCAGTGTGTCGATGGAGCTCTTGAGGTCTCGCATCTCACGACGGCTGTCCTTGAGGTCGTCGGCGAGGTTGTTGAGGAAGGTCTCGAACCCGGAGAGCTTGGATTGGAGTCCCCCCCCCCCAAATTCCGTCACCTTCGCCTCTAGCGCCTCCACGATCGTCGCCATTCGCGCTTCGAGCTGCGCGGTGGTTTTCCTGGGAGCTAGACTGGTCAACTCAACTAATCAACCTTGGATCGGATCTTACAGCGGCGGAGCGAATCCACCACTTGCCTCTCGTCGGATTTACGATCAAAGTCAGAGAAGGGCAGCGGTGTGGCTCTGATACCACTTTGTTTTGGTCTCACTTCGATCTCGGATCAGAGGAGAGGAGGTAGGTGAGATCTAGACGGAAATGGAGACTTGGAGAGGAAGAAGAAAAGAAAGGCAGAAAGCACAATTCAGTTCATTGATCATTCACTACCGATACAGACAGAGTCCACTGTGCTTATAACACGCACCAGCCACGATGGGTCACATGGTCCCAAAGACACGGGCAAAGCCCAACTAGATTCGAATACAAGGCCCACGGCCCAATACCTCGCACAGGTTACGGTGCAACGGCCGATGGCGCGTCACAGGTCGTGACAGATATGCACGCACGCACTTTGGCTTAGCTTGTGTGTTTTTCGCGGAGTTCGTGAACGATATTCAGTCAAACTGAGATGATGGCTACTCGCTCGCGCCAAATCGATCCAACAAGAATGGTGTTCGTTTCATTCAATGCCCCACAGAGGATACAGCTTGCGTAGGAGATGACGAGAGAAGAGAATAACCTATAGCGACCGACGCTGCCTCTGTGGCATTATCAGCCCTACAACGACTACTAGCGTAGTGGCACTCGTTACTAGCGTAGTGACCTACAAAATCCGAACCCCATGCCGGCCAGGCGCCACCATGCAGGGTCCAGATTACATTCGCAAGAAGCAAATCTAGACAGGATACTGTACTACTGTTCAGTTGCGAGGGCGCCGTCCCACTCGTTGAAAGCTGAAACTAGCCCCAGATTTGGGCTGAAAATGCTTCCAAATGAACACCGTCCACCTTTGTCTGCCGCGTGTCGCCTCTTGCCCTCTCATATTCTGCCTGTCAGCCCTGAAACAGTGTATTTTTATTCAGAGGGGTCACGCTCGGAGATTAGAATGATAGCACACGGGAAACATTTATACAGCTCCAAGCCCATGCAAACACCGTGTCCCGTAAAAGACCTACTCATGTTGTGTGGTGGCTTTGAATTGTCGTTTGTATGCTCTGGGGATCTCGAGATAGAACTCGACCACGCCTACGGTGGGTGGATGATGACGGTCGAATATGTTGTGAATGACCATGTACCCCCCCACACACACACACCCCAACGGGTTTACATATGGGTGCTCCTACACTAAACGCTAACAAGATAATTAAATCTGATCTAAATCGGTTTACTTCGAGTATCCAGTGTTTGACGATCTTGTCGTGGTCTGCGCTTCTGAATGCTGCGTTTGGACCCCCGGCTAGGTTCCGAACACTTGTGGTGGTCCATCGTCATACGAGTGGGCCAACTTCTTCCTTTGTGGGCCTACCACGGGCCCATGACCTCATCACAAACCATATATTCCTCCTGAATGCAAGATCAAGGGTTTCAAAAAAGTTGAAGAATGCCACAAAATTTCAACATTTTAATATGATAAAAGCAAGGAGCGGGGGAGATTACCTCTAGCAATGTCGAGGGGTTGCAAAAAGGTCAAACAAAATTTCAACATTTAATATGAAAAAATTCAAGGAGCGGGGGAGATTACCTCTAGCGATGTCGTGCAGGTAACTTGGGGTCAACGCCTCAATACCTGGCATGAAAAATGTTCAACCTGAACGCCTTTCTGTAAGACGTGGATAAGAGTTAGGTTTGAAAATATTTTTAAAAGATGGGTCATTTTTACCTTTTTTCACTGAATCCTTGGTGAAACAGTTGAACTGTCGTGGTACCGTGGTACATGCATATATCATCTCTACTATCGGCCAAAATCAATGCCGTCTGTTTAATTTTAACAGCTACAGTTTCATTACTCTGAACGTACAATGCGTATGGTCGGTCGTAATAATTAGTCAGGAGCACTCTTTTTTTCTTCTGGTTTTAATCCGTTTGCTCCGTGCTGCCGATCACGTTTCGCCACGAGCCCTGTTCCTACACTGACGCTAATTATATATCCTCTGCTCCCAATCCAGCACAATTCTGCTCATCCGTGTACAATCCAACGTATCGCACGCACCGCACCCCCGTACTTGCTAGCAGGTGGGGAGGGATCGAGTGACCATGGCGTCACAGCCGTTTGCATTCGCGCGGGAAAAGCTCCCGGCTCATCCAGAAATGGCGGGAACGGTAGGCGGGAGGCGCCAAACTTAGTTTCGTTTGACCAGGTACAGCTGGCTCTGCGACCGCCGCAGCAAAGACGAGCCGCGGTCGATCGATATCTACCTGGCGCAGACATAAATATCTCCAAAACCGTCCTGCGCTAGCTGTCACCTCACCTTGAATTTTCAAAACCTTTAGTCCCATGCCCTTGTCTGTACTCTGTACCATGGTCTCTGTAGCAGGAGTAGTTAAACCGAACACAGAGGGACAGATTGTCGGCCGCACGATATTTAAACAAGGTCCATTTGACTCCACTGATCTAATGATGTTCGGCTAGAGAAACTAGAGCACGCGCGTGCAGTGTAATAAACCAAACAAACCCTAGCTAGCTAGCTAGGTCACGAAGGCCCAGAGAAGCAGAAGCTGCCCGTGCCGCGCGCAGTGGGAGCGTGCAGGCCGTCCTGGAGACAAACGCCCTCGTCCCTCCCACCCCGCCCCGCTCGAATAGTTTTCAAACTTTCGGAATTCGGGTCTTTGTTTGCGCGCGCATTCCCTTTCTCACCATTCGCTCGAGCGACCTCTTTCTTGTTCTTGTCCCCGGGTTGGAGTCTTCCATGTCTCGGAGACGCCGGAAACGAAACAGAGTGGGCGAGAGGATTCACAAGTGTGCTAGTGTTCGCCCTTTATGAAACTCTGCCCGCTTAATCTGCTCGATCGGCCTGCCCGCCGAACAATCCGGGGGCCCTATTTGAAACAAAACAAAACAACGACGCTTGAGGAGCTAGCTTTGGTTTAGGGTTTAGGTAGAGCTGCTTTTTCGAAAAGATGTCTCGCTTGCGCGGCAAAGAGTAAAAGAGCATCCAATGCGTGCCGAGCTTTGCTTTCAAAGAGAAACCATGGCGGGCGCTCATCTCATCTCTCACACAAAAGTGTAGGGCTGTACATGCTGAATTGCTGATGAGCGCGCATGCAGTTGGGTACGTAAACATGGATGGGTGGATGGCGCAATCCAGACGCAACAGCGAGCGATATGTACTCTACTCGGTCAAAATAATGACGTAGCATATTCTTTTCCTACCCGACCAGACCATGCAAACAATACGGTAGGCCCGCCGAACCAGCCAGGACGCTTGACGTCAGTGTGGGAGCGGTGCGGGGATCTCCGGCGTCCGTCCGGCTCGCAGAGATTCAGTGCCTCTTTGATTTATAGGATTGGAAAATCAAAAGAATTGGAAAGGGA
Source organism: Poa pratensis (assembly GCA_947311845.1). Classification (NCBI taxonomy): domain Eukaryota; kingdom Viridiplantae; phylum Streptophyta; class Magnoliopsida; order Poales; family Poaceae; genus Poa; species Poa pratensis. Next base: position 32,592,410 of record CAMZMU010000060.1, on the reverse strand, counting down.
TAGGAATGGTAAAGGATGGCATGTGCAAACCTTTCCTTGTTCCTTGTGCATAGGATTCAGAAAATGAGGTCTCGGTGGATTTTTGTTTTCCTCTACGTTTTGCCTTGAAGTGTGATCTGAAAGGAAATTTCCTCAGTTTTTTCCTTACACCATTCCTATGAATCAAAGGACTAAACAGTGCAATCTCGGGAAAAATTCATAAGCCTATACGTTTCCTACAGGTTTTCCTCCAAATCAAAGAGGGCCTCAAAGGATTCCTGGAGCCCCGCTGTCTGTCGTGGGGACCGCCAGGCGACGGCCTAGGCAAACGTGCCGCACATCGTACTACCACTTTGCTGTTTGCCTCTCCCGCCCTTATCCAAATTTTTAAAAGCAAATATAAAGCCCGTATGCTCGCTGTCTATTCCCACTCAGTCGCCGACGCACGCTCCGGCAGCGTCGTCTCGCCGTGTTTCCGGGACATGTCCATTCCGGCGCCGCCGCAATCGAGTCACCGCCAACACGCTGGCCCACTTTACACCGGGAAGAGCTCGCTGTCTATTCCCACTCGATGTGGCGCAGTGCAGCGCACCATTTTTTTTACTTGACCTGTACCCGACATCACGCCATCAGCCCACGCTCTTTGCCTTTTCCACTCCGTATAACACACCCCGCATTTAAGGCGCCCACGACTTTAATGCGCTGTAAAAAACATGACATTGCAAAAATCTCGTCCAAATGATGCAATGCTCGTGACCCCATGCCGGAACCCTCGCCGATTCTTAACTCCTCCCGCCAACATGCCGAATTTAATGACTTAAACCTCGGCAAAGCTAAACTGCTGTCGCCTGCTACTCATCGGAGTTCAGTGGATAAGGTTTCAAGTAAAATCAGTGGTTTAGGTTTTTTGGTGCCGAAAATCAGTGACTCATATGTCTTGTTTGTCCTCGTGGAATCGGTTGAACCACCGGTTAACGATCTGGTGAAGTGAGTGGAATGCCGTTCACAGGACGGTCGACATGTACGCACACTACAACTCATACGTCCGGACGTGTCCTTTAAAGCTCAGCGATCATGAATTCAAGTTATTTCATCCAATGATTTTATACGGATTGAGCTTATTTATTTATTTGTAACGCCCTTATAGTTGAAAACAATTTTGTTGTACTGTAGTTGCAGCTCTTATCACATACGAATTACGATGCAAAAACCTGATCGTTCTGTATTTATCTTAATTATCAATCGATTGTTAAATAATAAAACCCTAATTCAGGGCAAGGCAACCCATCATGACAAAGCCCGAGAAACTATATGGTCAATTTGTGGGGATACTTTAGCACATAATTCCGTTTTATGGATGTTTCATGGGTCATTGCTTAAAAAATTAGGACTCAACATTATTTTTCGCAATAGTGAATTGTTTTATTTCGAGGAAGCGCTCAATATGCACAACTGTTTGGTAGTGAGAAGGGCCAATTTCCAATCTGATATTTCATGAGATACTAAAGAATGAGAATTGATACATTTGGATGAGTGTCTTGGAATAGTTTTAGATGTTGGAAAACTTTGATTTATATAAACGGAAGACTCGTTCTTGTTAATTCAGGATTAAACAATTCAGTATTGTATAGTAAAATTCATTCCGCCTCCTATGTGCATATTTTTTTGTGTAAAAGACAAATTTCAAAATATCCCAAGAATTCAAAAATAATTCAGGAATACAAGTTCACATTCTATATGTTCATAAAGTTGTTTTGTGAATTTTTTTGTATCCCGTGGAAAAAGGTGAAAATGTCTTGTGAAAAAGTCTTATTGTATCACCAAAAATTGTCTTTTTTACACAGTCCACAAAAAATGTTGATTTCGTGAAGCAAGTTTGTGAACACATATGATGTTAAGAACTATATGTCAACATTTTTTTATGATTAGTTTTGACATTTCAAAAAAATAAACAAAAATTTTAATAAAGTGTGCATACGAATATGGGAAGCAAAACGCTTCTCCCGTATTGTATATGATATAATTTTCTCTAACTACCACAATGAGTTTGCATAGGCTGGATTTGCTACCGATTCAGATTTTTTTTCAAGGCAACTCTGAAAAAATAAGTACCGACGAAGTACTTCAGATGAAACGTGGTTTGTCGTCCAAATGATCAGAGCGGTCACGGTATTCACAACATACTGGTAAAAATTCAGCCTCATTGGTATATGGTTTTTTAAATTTCTTACCGAGAATAGGTTTGGCAAACTCCGCCGAGAACAAAATATACATGATCAAATGTGTTGTCTCAAATGCATTGGCTTCTCGCACTTGTGAGTTGGTCTAATGTTGACGAATTTTATTTCTTTCACTTTAGATCAATGTCTATCAAGAACGACTCGGGAATAAGGTTCCGAGAGGATAAATGGCTTGGGAATACTACTATCTGAAAATAGTATCCAGATGTGTACTATGTCGCATGTCACAAGAGCGGCACAAATCTAATGTGGCCTTCACCCGATATCTTCGCATGATAGCTTTGCAAAATGAAATTTTCGCATGATATCTTCACAAAATTGTAATTATTAACAAGAACAACTTGGCAAAGCACAATTATCATCAGAATTTTTATTACAAATTTTGTCATCATGATCATGATGAGATAATTAAATAGTTATTTTTCATTACAAATTGACATGTTTTGTATGGACAATTATCCAGATGGTTTCTATCTTTTACCTACTATGTCGTAACATATTTGACAACTGGTTAGGTGGAACATATTGCAAATATACAATTCTCATTATGGATAGAACATTTACCGTTATTTGATTATTTTAACTACTGTATGCAAACATGATCTGATTCTTAGGTAAGAAATCTTCTCTTACATTTCTTTTATGAGTGTACTCAATTGTACCGTTTGTGGTCTCCGCTTATGGGGAACAAATCCTATTTACGGGTTTATACATGGTTGGTGCACGAGGGATGAGATATTTGGAGTTTTCGACCTACATGTATAGTGCATATTTTTCATTTTATTTGTGTGTGCATCCTAGTTGTGTTTATCCTAACGGAGACTAGTTGTAACTTGTACAAACTTATGTCTGAGTTTAATAAATGCCTTCTATAAAAAAAAGAAAACTGTAATAGTGTGCTCTTGCGAGATAACTTGCAAAATACTTGAACGGGACTAGGCGTCCCCCGGGGATCTTTCTGTCCGATCCCCCGGGTCGCAAACCATCCGATTGGATCGCCCAGAGCCGTCAGATCCACGACTCACCCCCACCAACCCCGGAGTTGCTACAGCGCAGCAAATTATCTCCCGCGCGTAGCAAAAACGGTCATAACGGTATATCGGGCAAAATCCCGTGACTTGCGGAGGCGACGCGTGAGGCGGACGGCGACGGCGAGGCGGCGCGCCGTGTAGCTCCGCCGTTGCTGCGAGATGGACCACCTCTGCCGCCCCATCCTCTATCCACAACCTGGCCATCCTCATCACGTTCCACCGCCCTCTATCGTTGCTTCAAGCTCGAATCCTCCCCCACGGCAACGGCGGCGACCCACCTACGGATCTGCGAACGGCGGTGCAAATCCATCGTTTATGCAGGGGTTTCTCCATGATCTCATGAATCCATCGACTGTTTTCGATGTGGATCCAGAGACTGAGCAGCCCGCAGCTTCGGTAAGTTTCAAATTTGCTACTGAAAATTGAGATCTGTTTGTTCCTTCGTATCTGAAAACTTCTGTGCTTGACTGCTTGAATTTGTAAGTAGCATGGTTCCTTGTGTGTAGCAAACCTGGTAGGTAGCAGAAATTCAGTTGAGCAAAAAATTCAGTAGCAGAAAATTCAGAATCGTTGTAGCAAACACCTTTACATTAATGTAGCATACTATACCCTTTATTGAAGCACCTTAGCAGGAGTATTGTAGCAACCTTTTGTCGAAAAAGAAAATAAAAAGTGTGTTTGAATACAGTTATGTCCTATTGTAAGAATGAACTGGGGATTTGCTGCATGAAACATTTGAACCTACATGAATAAACATTTTTTAATGCTATAAGGCAAAATTGCTCCATTGATAAATAATGAACTAATGCTACGTAAAAAATCTGTTTGATGTGCAGGAGTTTGTTGCGGATAGCATTCTAGGAGGTTTTGACCTAAACCGGCCTGGTCATGCAGAAGGTTCTGATGATTATGTGCAGCGTGACAATGGTCCAAATGATTTTGCCGACGGACCACAAAGCGCAACAAGTGCTACTGCTCCAGTTGCTGCTGAAGAAACATGCGAAGAGGTTTGCTTCCAACCAGTTGTTCCATTTGTTGGCATGACCTTTCACTCCATTGAGGAAGCACAGATAGTTTACAATGACTATGCATGGAAGATGGGTTTTGGTACACACATTGGGAACACCAAGTACAGCCAGGCAAGAAGTGCACCCAAACACACAATCCTGAGCAGGGCGTTTGAGTGTGTGCATACAGGAAGACCTGCTGCTGAAAAACCTGTTGCTGGAAGAAAATCTTCTCTTGCGGCGATGGTGGAGGATGCAACAGTTGACATGAGCGCCTATGCTGGACAGAAGTCTCGCAGCAAGCAAGCTGGTGTGCACAAGGATGCTCCTGACATGAGACAGCGCAGCAAGTTTCTCCGCCATGATTGCAAGGCCAAGATGCTAGTAGGGAGGCGTGAAGGTGTTTGGACTGTGACTGTTTTCATCGAGGAACATACCCATCCATTGGTGCAGCAAGTTGGACGTCGCCGGTACTACCGATCTCATAGAAAGGTGACGGAAGAGGATTGGATGTTTATGCAGACATTGCACAGTCAGAACATAACGACAGCAAAGATCATGGGTTGCCCCGGAAGTGTACATGGCGGTGATCCGAGATGTCTAGGTTATGTGAAGAGGGATGTTTCGAACATCAGGAGCATGCTGCGAGAAGAGGTCACGCTGCGAGATATGAGCATGACCATGGAGTATTTCAAGCAGCGGCAAGCTAAGTGCCCTAGCTTCTATTATGCTTCGCAGGTAGACGCCAACAACGCTGTGAGAGCTCTGTTCTGGGTGGATGGGAGGACACGAGCATTGTACCCCAAGTACAAGGACTGTGTGTTCTTCGACACCACGTTCTGTACGAATCGCTACAACATGCCTTTTGCTCCGATAGTTGGCATAAACAACCACACCCACACTAGTGTCCAGGGTGTGCTTTGCTACTCGATGAGAAAGTTGAGACATTCAAGTGGATATTTGAGAAATGGATGGAAGCAATGGGTGGGAGCAGCCGGAGCATATAATGACTGATGAATGCAGCAAAATTGCCGCAACAATAAAAGATGTATTCAAAAAGTCAGTACACCGGGCATGCGTCTTCCATGTTCTGCGCCTAGCGAAAACAAAGCTCGGGGCCGCTGGTGAGAGAAGGTAACCCGTTCGTCGATGCTTTCTACGCATGCATATATGGCACGGACACGGTGGAGGAATTTGAGATTTTCTCGTAGCAAATGATTCAAAAATTTGCTCTTTCCGGGAACAAACACCAAAACATGTGGAAATCTAAGACTACATGGGCTCCGGTGTATTTTAGGAAAAGTTTCTTCCCATTTACAAGCACAACAGGGAGATCAGAAGGTCTAAACTCGTATTTTAAGTCATTGATCACACCTAGTGACTCGGTTTGGACCTTTGTGTAGCAATATGAGTTGTGCCAGAACTTGATGCTAGATCGCGAGGACAACTCAGGGTTCGTAATGGAGGCTACAACAACAACACTGCGGGGGAAGGTGAGATTTGAATACATGTAGCACTAATTCCTTCTGTAGCAACTGGTTTTCTTTAATATAGCATAGTAGAAATTGTATTGAAGAAACTGTGTTAATGTATTGTAGCAAAAAATCAAAGGTTAAAAAATTGTTAAGACCTGTCCTTGTAGCATTGCATTCTATCTGATGTAGTACCTGCTGACCTCTGTTGTTACATTTCAAAAATGCAGCTACCCAATTGAGAAACAGGCAGTTGCATTCTACACCAGGGAGGTGTTTGAGAGGTTCCAGAAAATGGTTGTTGCGTCAACTAAGTTTTATCCGCTGCGAGGAGTGGAAGATGCCCTTTGCTACGATCTTGTTCCCAACCCCGGAATTGAAATGAAAACATATCGAATTCGAGTGGTGGTTGAGGATGGGTTGTATTCGTGTGGCTGCAATGCACTTGAGATGTGTGGTCTGATCTTCCCACATATCATCTGGGTCATGGTGTACATGAATGTGCAGGAGATAGCGGAGAGGTACATGCTGTGTCAATGGTCCGCTGCAGCAACAACACCCTCCCTAGAACCTGGTACAAACGACATCAGGTTGGTGTCCCTCCAACAAACACAATCAAGTACAATTCATTATGCATGAAAATGAATGATCTAGCATCCGATGCATGCTTCGCTGATGCTACGTATCAAGTGGTGTCTGAGATGGTTGCTGAGGCATCTAAGAGGGTTGTTGCGATTACGAGAGCATTAATTGAAGCGGCTAAACAAACGCAACAAGATGCAGGAACCAACAATGCTAATACAGCTAAGGCTGAGGAGCAATGGACACAAGCACAACAGACTCAAGGTGACCAAGGTGTGGAAAACCAGAATGATGGACCTGCTAATAGCAATCTAAGAAACCCTGCAAGGGTAAAGCCTGCTGGTCGTCCAACCTTGAAGGAGCAAAGGAGGAAGCCGCTGATCGAGCTACGCCAGCAGGCAACCACGAAGAAAAGGAAGAAGGCTAATGAACCAAAGACAAACAAGAAGAAGGTGCCCAAGGCACCTAGGAAGAAAAGGGTGAAGAGATGCCCGTTTTGCAACGAGGAGGGGCATGTAGTGCAAGATTGCAAGTACTTCAAAGCAAAGTAGGTGAGGGATGCTGAGATAGCAGCAGGAGCTAAGTTGAGGCTATAGATGCTATATATAATTGCTACATACATTCTTATGTAACAAAAAAATGCACTTGTTTTGTCAAAAGGACCACATGGTACTACTTGTATGTGGTTCTGTTGTAGCAATTATGTGTTTTGAAAAAAGAATAAATGTTGTCTGCAAAACGCCTGTAGCAAGCCCATATAGTTGTTGTAGCATAATATTTTGCCTAATTCAGCAAAAATCTTATACAAATTGAGCAAACCTAGCTTGGTTTTGATGCAAATTATATTGCCCCTAAAAATCAGGAAAATCGTTGTGCAACAACCCATCATTTAGTGTTGATGCAAACAAAAAAATCTTTTTATGTAGCAAACATTATCCTGTTGCTAGTGGGTATGGTTATACTTGCTGATGTTATACCCCAGTCGGTATGGTTGTAGCAAACTAGAAGCAGATATGCAGCAAACTGGTAATTCAATTTCAGCAATATCGTTACGCAGATGCAGCAAAAAACACAAAAAACTGTTACCAATTTTAACAAGATCCCATAAAGACCATCTTCATACTTGTTCTCTCCAGAGACAATACAGAAGTTCATCCAGATAGGGAACTAACAAAAGGTCATCACATATTCAAACCGGGTTACATAGTAAGCAAACTTTCACAGTTTGCTGAAAAATATAAAAATTTCATCTAGACAGCTAGCTAAAAATAAGGTCCCTATTCAGCAACCAAGTCCTTCTCCATTATCTTGACAAGATCCCCCTTGTTCTCCCTGCTGTCAATGAGTTTCGCTGCAGCCATCTTGCGGTAGTTTGGGATTGCATCAACATCGAAGACCATCATGAAAGGACAAGTATGTCGCCTAGAGGGGGGTGAATAGGCGATTAAAACTTTTCTGGTTTAGACTTGATAATTGCGGAATAAAACTAGGTGTTTAAATTAACAAGCCAACAACCTAAATACTAGGCTCACCTATGTGTACCAACAACTTATGCTAAGCAAGACAAGCAACAAGGTGATAGCAAAATAGAATACTTCAAGCACAAAGGTTATCACAATGTAAAGTGCATAAGTAAAGAGGTCGGGTATAGAAATAACCGAGGCATGCGGAGACGAGGATGTATTCCCGAGTTCCTCCTTTTTAGGGGAGTACGTCTCGTTGGAGAGGTGTGAGACACCACAACAGGTCGGTCTCAATGCCACAAAGGCTTCACCTTCTTCTCCGATGAACTGCACCACAAAAGGTTTCGTTCACCTTCCACTATCGGAATCCTCCAAGGCGGAATCCGGAGCCTTTACAACAACAACCCGGGGCACAACCCACAACTGGATTGGGGGCTCCCGGATGGCTACAAGTGACCACAAAAGGTCTCAACCACCACAATGGCGTCTAGGGTCCAAAGACCCAAGAGTAACAAGCTCACAAACTTTCTACTTCCATGAATACTCGTGGAGAGCACAAACCGATGCACAAAGCAATGGCAAGAGCACAAGTGCTCAAATCCTTCACTCTCAAATCCCACCAAAAGCAACTAATGCTTATGGGGGGAGAAGAGAGGAAGAACAAAGAAGAACTCAACAAATGGAACTCCAACATCTAGATCAAGAGACTTCCCCTCACTTAGAGGAGAGATAGATTGGTGGAAATGTAGATCTAGATCTCCTCTCACTTTTCCCTCAAAGATATGCAAGAATCATGGGAGGGATTGAGAGGTAGGCAAGCTTTTCCAAAGGTCAACAATGGAGGAGAGAGAGAGAGAAAAAACGATCTCAATAAGTTAGGTAACCATTGGGGAAGAAAGCCCCTTAAATTGGTCCCTTGAAAAATTGCCCGTTTGAAGAGGTACGGGAGGCCGGCCTTGGGCCCGGCCTTGCCGGCCTGGAGGTCGCCTGTAACAGCCCGAAAGTTTGAGAACCTAAAAACCCGAATAAAATTTTCGCGTTTGTGTTTCATTGCATTGCATGCATCATAGCATCCATATTAAAGTGCTAAACAAATAAACAATTGGTTTGGCACTAATTAAAAACAAAACGCCAAACTTGCTTAACAACTTTCAAAACAATGGAGGCAATTAAACTTGCAAAACAAAAATACTTGACACCTTATAATTGTCAAGGAAGTTTCAAGAGTTCAAAATTAATAATTTGAGTTTGTTTCAAAATTTCAAAGGGCTATACTTTAGTATTTGAGAAAATGCTATATTCAAACTCTATGAACAAAAGTTGTTCCAAATATTTTATTTGGCAACACCAATTTTTTTGTGGTGCTTCTACATGTTATGGGGAAGCTCCATGAATTTTCTCGTATTTTTCTAAATTGTTTCAGTACCCTAATAAAATCAATGAAAGGCTGCTGGAGTTTTAAAAGAAACAGCCAGGGACCTATCGGTGATGGAAATAAAATGGGCAGGGGGTTCCCTGCAAAACGGTCACCGTCTCTCTCCTCCCGCTGCTCGCGCGCACACCATGCCGCGCTGTCGCTCCCGTGCGACGCGCGACGCCCGGGCCCCCTCCTCTGCTCCCCCTGCAAGGAGAGCACGAGCACGTCGAGCTCACCTGCTCCTCTCACTCCTCCCCGATATTTTTTCCTCTCCTTCCTCTCTCTGCTCCTCTCCCCACGGTGCCGCACCCGAGCCGCCATGGTCGCCCGCATCGCCGTCGATTGAGTCATCCCCGAGCCCAGCCAGGGCCACCGGAAGCTTCGCCGCGTCGCCGGCTACCTCTCCGCCAGAGGAATCGAGCCGGGAAGCCCGGAGTCACCGCCGCCGTTCCCCTCGTCGCCGACCACCGCCGCCGCTCCACCGCTTGATTCATGCCGCCTCCGGCCATCCCCGACACCGCCGAGCATCCCCACGTTCCTAGGGTGAGCACATCCACCTCCTGGACCTCCCCTCGCCTCCCCGTTCACCGTCGTTAGCTCTTCCTGTGGTGGATGCAGTAGCTCGCCGCCGTTCTGTGTCCATCGGAATTTCCGAACCGAGCCGCGACCGGATATTCCGGTTCATTACAGAAGCATAGCACTTTGAGTCCTTAGCTGATTTCCGAGTTGAACTCTAGCGATCGGATAATCCGAAGCTACTACGATCGGAACATCCGATTTTCTACAGAAGCGTCGTTGCTTAGGTCCTTAGCCAAAATTTGGGGTCACCGTAGCCACCGGATATTCCGAGTGAGACCCCAACCGGATAGTCCGAATTTTGACAGTACTCCCGAGTACTGTTCCCCTCTTTTTCCTTAGCCGTTTTCGGGTCAGATTACTCGGATAATCCGAGTCCTGTTCCACCGGATAATCCGGGTACTCTGTTTAACTTTAATACCAACCTTTTCAGCAATCTTCCAAACCTGTTGCATGAATGTCTTAATCACCCAAACTTTGCATCCTCACCTGTCATGACATCCTTATGCAACTTAACGATAGGGTTTCATCCATCCTAACCAACAGGCAAGGACGCTACCCTACCTAATTCCACGGAATATTCGAGATGCTCCCCCCTAAGCACCCGAACTCCGTTTAATCGGAATAGTTGCATCATCCCCCTCCCGGGGATTTAAAATGTCATATCATCATTTCTCTTGTTTGCATTGCACAATTGCCATGTGTTGATTGTTGCTTCTGTTTTCCGGTGTTGTTTGCTCTCCGGTAGATCACGAGTCCGGAGTTGAGCCTCCTTACTCCGACGAGCAGTTTGACTACTCCGCTCATCCAGGCAAGCGTAATCCCCCTCTGAGCATATCTTATCCTATTTTCTGCAAAGATATTTTCTCCACTATAATATTGCATGCGGTTCCAAATGTCAATTTCTATTGGATTAGAGTATCCTATAGTTGCATTAAGTTTCCGATGCCAATTACCTGTTTTCCCTCCTATATCCATAGGTTTGTATTGTTGGCCGAGATACCTACTATGTTATGTTGATGCTTAGCCATGCTTAATTAATTGCATAGCTATACGATGGATGGTCCGTGTTGGTAACATGTGTTGAGATGAGAATGATGGTGGAGAAATTGTGGTGACGGATAATAAAATGCTTAAAGGTGGGGATGAGAGGCCACTGTGGTTGTGGTGATTTGTCTCGTTCTCGCCGCCTAGGTGCGAGTTCTATACCTCTTGAACCAAGACTGAGCGTGCAACCATGCGTGAGGCCTATGCATTTGCAGGAACCCTCATAGACTAAATAACTCGAGCGGGGCTAGCCAGGGTCCTCTAGTTCGGGCTTCCATTTGCGCGTGCGTGATGATGGTGGGATGAACTGAGATGAGGATGGTAGTATCAGAAAAATAAGTGGCCGCGGGACAGGGTGCGAGAAGGTACCTCTTGTCCTACCGCCACTGATGATCCTGGGTTAGTCCTTAACGGGGGAGAAGTCGACACCGCTCCCACCCAGCCGGCTCTCCAAGGAAGAGAGCTAAAAGCTAGGTAATGGGCCGGACGGTACGCGTGGCAAACATTTGTACACCCCTGCAGGGTTAAATCTTTTCGAAAAGCCGTGTCCGCGGTTATGGACGAACTTGGGAAGTGAAGGTAAGATCATAGAATAACTTTAACGGAATGATTAAAAACTGGGTACTAGAGGTACCATTCAAGATTGTAAGGTGAGCTTCCTCGAGGGTGATTCGGGGAGGTGCCTTTGTTGAACAGGTACAGTGGTTGATGTTGAGTGAGGTGATGAAAGAAAGGGTTACTTCTTACCTCTTTTGAAAATACTCTGAATAGTCGTTGCCTTTGAGTTATGTTTTCCATAAATAAAATCAGCTTTATGCAAAAGAGCCATATAACTTTGAAAGCCTCATCGAGCATATATTAGCTCTTAATCTTGCGAGTTCGTCGAACTCAACGTCGTTTGTTTTGTTTCAGAGGAGGACTTCACCGACCTCGAAGGTGGGTTCTTTGTGGACGTCGACGAGTAGTCTGGGGTTCCCAGGTGGCAGCTTGGGACATCCTGGAACAGCTGGCGTTGTGATGTTTATCTGTAGGCCTCTTAGGCCATAATTTGGTTCTTGTTGTTTAGAACAACCTAATTCGCTTCCGCTTGATGTAATGTTGGGTCTGTGACCTCTGGTTGTCATTTGCTATCTTTCTCTGTATAAGAGTTGAACTTATGATTTTGTGTCGTAGAGTCTGTGATGTGCCAGTTGTTCCACAAGTCTTGATCTTATTATTATGCTTTGATAGTTGTGCCTGTGTTGAGGCATCAATCGGGGTGTTGCGTTGTCTGGAGTGAGGTGTACCCAGCAACGCCTGCCAAAGGTTTTGGCCGGGGATTGGTAAACCCGTAACCTCCGGTTGTATCGCTTAACCGGTGACACACAGCATCACTGTATAGCAGTCGGGTCAGGGCGCCACATCGCCCTCTTCCCAGAAGCGCGTTGAATTGCAGAGAGGCCGACCTGGAGGCCGGCCACCCGCCCGAGCCGCCCGGCCTAGGCCGGCCAGGAGGGGCGGAGGCTGGCAGGGTACCCGAGGCGCCCGGCCTTGAACCCAGCTAACCAGAAACAGAAAGAGATCTTCATTGACCTCCAACTTTTGCAAGAAAACTCCAAATGAGATGAAACCAATTTTGTTGGAAAGATAGCGACAAGAGCTTTCCTACATAAATAGAGTAAAGTCACCACCCATGGGAAGGTGTAGAACTTTCCTCAAGAATAAACCGATAATATTTCCAAACCCGAAACACAACAAGTTTATCATCCGGACTCCGTTTTCTATGATCTTGGGCTTGTTTCGAAGATAATCCCAAGCTCTACAAGATCATGCATAAACACATCATATTCCATCATGTGAGGAAGAGAACACAAGAGGAGAGTTTGACCTCTCTACAAAAGACGAACCGGTAAAACCTCCAACAACAAAAACATCACAAGATATTCAAATGAGATCCGTTTTTGATGAACTAGAGCTTGGTATGGAGATGAACACACGCTCTAAATTCTCACATGGATAAAAGCCAAATAAGAACCAAGAAAGATGATATGCCCAATATGCAAAGGTTTGAGCTCTCCACAAAGATACGATCAAGTTATTCACTTGAGAGCCCTCTTGATAGTACGCCGTCTATCCTATAACCTGGTCTCCCACCAACACCACGAGACCGGTAAAATAGAAACCCTATCAAGATCACAGCTTTGCCTTGAGCATTCCACTTGAGCTAGATGATAACGATCTTGACTTCCTCAAGCTGGAACACCTTTCTTGATTGTGCTTGCTAGCACATGCTTGATGAAGACTTCTCCAAATGCTCCCTCATACTCCATTATGGGAGAGCCTCGCTAAGCTCCGTTTTCATGAAGATTATGTCTTGAATCCTTCAAGACATAATTGCAATATGTTCAACTCTACACATGACCATTCTTCATATAAACCCTTGAATAGAGCATTGATCATCATGTAATCTTCTAGAGTTCAACACATGAACTGTGAGGACCCCAGATTAATTATCCGAGATACTCGTTATGTTTCCTGCAACAGTCCCATGATCAGTGTGCTGTTGCACATAACTTGAGTTGGTATCACAGAACACCTTAAATACCGAATAAATATACTTACGTGATTGAAGTGATCAGCTTCAACAGGTACTTGCAGCGGAATTACCAAATCAACGTGGAGCCCAAGTCATTCGCCTTTACCCTACAGGCAGCTGACTGGGAAGCGCCCTAGTTCGCAAAGACGTCAGTGAACTCCTCCTCGTCGAACTGCTCTTCTCTGGAATCTGGCTAAGACAATAGCCAGGGACGAAACCAATATGAGTACATTTGATTGTACTCGCAAACTACCCCAACTTGAGTAAGCACTAGTTTTTATTTCTTAAAAACTTTTATTTGAAAAACTCTCAAAAATCTTTTTACTAAAAAGGGGGGGGTGAGAAGAGGTTTATAACTATCCTTAAGAAAACACCATTTCAGCGGTTTCTCCGGAACTCCTCCGGCATTCCACCACACTCTGCCCATAGTTCCAAACCCATCACCACCCCGTACCAACTCATTGGTACCGGTGGGAAATACCCTTTCCAAGTCAATTTCCTCAACACAATCCAGAGTTTCCAAAACTTTGCACATGGCCTTAGCAGTTCTTCCCAACTGTCCATATCCGAGGACTCGGCTATTCGAATAGTTTTTACCCTCTGCAGAGGTAGTACGCTTTTCCCACACCCATCCGGTCACTCATCGTGTCAGCCACGTCCCGCCATACCGGAGGTATGCGAAGTTGAGTTCCCGGCCATAGCCTGTCCTTTGCTCATGCTAGTATAGGACCCTGCCGCTACGACACTTTCCACCGACACTCAAATCCTCAGAAACTAAGTGTGGGGACTCGTAGTTCTGCCCGGCGGACCCAAGGGAGCCCTTCAATCCTCTTCCTCCGACACATCCATACCGGCTTCCGGTAGACAACAATGAAGAGGACCCAGGTCAGGGGGTAGGTCCTCAGACCATCCCCTCATGGAACGAGGTTATCCTCGTTATTGAGGCATCCAGTACTAACACAGGCAAATTATATGACTACGCCCTTTTTCCATATGGGGGTAAATGTGGTCGCACAGGTTATTGGTTGTTCAGTAAGTACCAGGACACAATGTGCATTTTTCAGAAACAACAACTTTTCCGTTTCACCACCGATATATCGGCATGCCATAATTCATCCAAGGGTTTCCAAAAGGAGTTTTGAATAAACAAAGTTTTTCCCATCCTATAGTTTTATTTAAACAAGCCGATATTCCTACATAGAGTGGCAAAATAGTTTTTCATAAACTTTTGAAAAGGTTTTCACAATCATTTCCAATTTTCATAGCAAAAATACTTTTAATCAAAACTTGGGTGGTTTGTAATCCCACCAAAAGGTTTTTCATAGAAGGCTTTTGAGTAAAACAAATTCATTTAGAAATCATGGTATACCATTGACACCTCTATATCGGGTGTCTCAATAATATACTTGCGTTTTGGAAAAGGGTTTTTCAAATCATAGTTTTAGTGGCAACGCCACATAAAACACTTATGCTCTTAATAAGTAAAACAGATGAATCAAAATAGAGGTATATAGGTGCAAGCTCAGTGAAGTAGCTTGCCTGGTTTCAGCAAAATGTCCCTGGACTTCTCTTCGTTGATCAATATAATAAAAATCCAATCCTTCCTCGATCAAATCTCTCCGAAAACCACTCCGGTAGCGTTATTATCTAGCGTCGCAAACAGGGAAATAAACAACAATCAATACACCAAACAGAATCACAAGTGGTGCACAGACAGATAACAACCACAAGCATCAAACCAATTATTCAAGCAACAAACTAGGATCTAAGCTTATAAGGGCCTTAGACTAGTGCATGCTAGGTGCCTAGATCACAAAGCTATCTCAAGCAAGGGTGAACAGCAAGCATTTTATCTAAACAGGAAATACTTCACTACAACACAACCACTCAATTTTTAACAGAGAAAACCACCACTCACACCCAGTAGATAAAAGGCTATCGGAACTATGCTTATGATTGAGAAACTTATTCTTCAATCAATATGCAATGGAATCAGTGGGTGTTCCACTACCATAACAAGGCATTAAGAGGTTAAATATCTTCTGGCTACAATAGGAAGCTTACTAAAACAACAACACAACATAAGGCTACTCGTGCTAGTGAGTCCTAAATAATTATAACTATTCCCCCAACTAAACATGCTTTGCTAAGGATCAACCAATAGGTAACAAGGGGTGACATGCTACTATATCAGTAGCCATGAAATGCTACTGATGTTGAAGCAATGTTTCCAAAAACCAAACTACTCAAAGAATTTCATCCACAGACAATTCCTAAACACTAGGGATATTCTAGGAAATATTCACACTAGTGATATTATTTCCTAACGAACACATGCAACACTAAACTTTTCCTAACATGCTAATTATAAGGGATAACATACTCATAACAAAGAGTACAGAACCTATGCATGCTAGTAATCACAAATAAAACATCAACACATTCCACAAACTTAAATAAAACTAAATCCAAGATTTCACAGGAAAGCATTAAAACTAGCTACGCACACCAAAAATAAAATACAGCTCTAAAAATCATACCAATCTAGGATTAGGTACTCCTAACCATACAGAAGATCACACAAGTGGATTCACACCAAAATTCATCACCAAATAATTTACAAAAAACCTAGAAAAGCTCTCTGGTCATTCACCAAAGTGGATGCCATTTCGTTTAGGAACATCATTTGCACAAGAGGCCAAATGCTACTGCTAGGTAACACTCAGGGCTTTTCAAAACAGTTGAGTTTGCATTTTTGGCTATCCTAGAAAAATAGTTATTGAGTTTTTGGTGAAAACCAGTGTTTTTGCCTTCCATTTTATTTATCTAGAAGTATTTGTCCAAAAGTGGATCTACCACTTGGATCTGGTTAAAAACATGTTGAGGTACCTCCATGATTTTTGGTTTGGCCAAAAATGCATGTGAGCTATTTTAAATCGATTTAAACTAAGGGGCCAGAAACAGATCTATAAGCAAAAGAATAACAACCTTAAGAAAAAAAAGATTAACGGGCTGGATCTGGCTGGGTCCAGGCAACGCAGTGCTGGGCCGGCCCACACGCTCGAGCGAAGGGGTACGGGGCCTCTTCTTCCTCGACACGCAGCGACGGCGAGGTGCGGTTGGGAAGCACGGCGATGACGGCGGCGACGGCTCCGGCGATCCCTGGGCAAACGGAGGAGGGCATGAGAGAGAGCAGAAGACGGGGAGCACAGAGGCACAACAATGGCGGGAAATGGTGGACGGTAGCGTCCGCGAGCTTGCTCGACAAGCGGCGGCCGGGGATGAAAAGGATCGGGACGGCGACGGCGATCCCGGGCGAACCGCATCGATTCCTTGCACGAGGATGGAGAGGTCGATGCGTCTGAGCTTCTGGCGGTCTTGGTTTTGCTCGAGGAGCTCCCCATTGCCGGCGATGCGCGACGGCAACTCGGCCGGGGTTCGGCTCCGTGGTGGAGAAAAATGGAGAGGGGGGGGGAGTGAGGCGAAGAAGTGAGCGAGTGAGGGAGCAGAGGAGTGGCGTCGAGGGTGATCTTATCTCCTCCCAGGGGCAAGGAGGAGGGGGCCACGGTGGGCGGCGACCACGGCAACACCGGCGTGAGGAGCACGGCGCGGTGGCGTGCGGAAAGGAGGTGGAGGCAGAGGGGTCGTGTGGGAGGAGTCTCCTCTTGTCGGGCAGCCAGGCGCGGCGTGAGGAGCACGGCGACGTGGGGCTCGGTGACCTGCAGGAGGGAGCACGGCGGCGCAGCGAGCACGGCAGCACGGTGCCGTGCCGGCGACATGCTACAGGAAGTCAAAGAGGATTTTGCAATACGCCCCCTGGATTCTTTTTCCTTCCTACAACTAAGTCCCTTTTTATTTCTTTTAAAACCAGAAGCTTTTAGGGATTTTAGTTGGGGCATTTAAACATTTTACAAAATTCTGAGAAAATTCAGGTAGCCTCCCATATAAATGAGGAAGCTCCACAAAAATTGGTTTTGCAAAATAAAATGTTTTGCTCCATTTTTGTTCATAGGATTTAAATAAATCATTTTTTTGGAAAATAATAATTTGATACTCCTTTGATATTTAAAAACCAGTGATAAAATATGGTTTGACTTTTGGAACTTCTTTGACAAATAGGATAACTTCAATAAGTTTTATTTTCATAGAGAAAACATTTGTTTTGAGGAAATAGAGAATTTTGGGAGGGAAATTATTTATGAAGATCATTTTTAACTTATGACCTCCATTTTCTTTTTAATAAATGAAAAGAGGGGTTTGCTTTAAATCGAAAAGTAGGTTTACTTGAGGAGGGAGTGATATGAAGTGGGGATGACTATTAGTTCATCTCACTCCTAGAATCTTGATAAAGAAGATATAATTGTTTTTATAGAATAGAGGAATAGATAGAGAGGAAATTTTTTAATAGGATCACATCTTGTAATTAATATTTGATTTGAGGGTTACCTGAGGAATCATCCTCACAAGCAAACAACCCTACCGAGATCAGCATTACAACAACATTAACAACACACAATATCAACAGCACAAATCAAATCATACAAATTAACCATACCACACTTTTCATGATCAACAACACTACCTTAAAAAGAAATGATCATACTTAATTATGACCAGATGAAGTTTAGGAAATGGCTCAACTCATAACTGAATAGTTTTTCAAAGGTTTGAGAATGGAAATATGTGGGGTAATATATTTCCCACTAATATTCCTTTTTAAAAAAAAGAAGTTGAAACAAGGGAGGTTATAAGGATAGGAATTGTAAAATGTCAAGGTTGAAGAATAGATAGGAGATCACAAATAGTTCTCCATGTTTTATAAACATGTAATTTTGGAAATACTTTTACTGTCTCAATCTAAAGGGTATTTTATTTGTTGCTAAAACCAAATCATTTTTGAAATAAACTTTTGGCCAACATAAGAATGGGAAAGGCATATGGAATATTTTCTTGTCATAACATGGTCACCAGTGTTGAAAATATATTTTTACTTAGGTTGAGTTCTTAGGTTGACATTTACTAGTCAAACAATCACAAACATTCAAGTCACACAAGGTCAAACAG
Source organism: Poa pratensis (assembly GCA_947311845.1). Lineage (NCBI taxonomy): Eukaryota > Viridiplantae > Streptophyta > Magnoliopsida > Poales > Poaceae > Poa > Poa pratensis. The sequence goes on along the minus strand of CAMZMU010000060.1, from coordinate 32,573,957 downwards.
AACAATTTTAAAAGGAAACACAATCATTTGTGAAATAATTCAAAAAGTTTTTGTTGGTTCTGAATTTTGGGTCTTATTCACTCTTATTATAGATTTGGGATGTTACATGAACTCCAATCTTTTCCTATGGACACAATCTATAAGTATCTCAATACAAACATTAGTCCATAAAGATTGTCATTAATTACCAAAACCACGCCTGAGCGCAACATGCACTTTCACATCATCCCCTTCGTGTTGAAGTGTTCCATGTACAACATTGTGAAGAACCCACAATCATAGCTGCAGCAAAAAAAAGAGATAGAGAAATGAATTTAAAAACTGTAAACACAATACAAAAATATTAAACAATGTTGTGCAGCAAAAAAGAGATAACTTACAACGTTTTTTGCTTTGGGTGGGGAGGGGCGATGTGTGTGAAGCATGACCAGTCAATGTTGGAGCATTTTGAAGCAGTTGCTAGCGTCACGAAGTTTTTAAACTATGGAAGCAAAAAGATGTGACATGTTAGATACAAAATAAACTGTGGAATGACTATCAAAATTACAAAGAAAAAGATAAAAACGTGTTCTGTAGCAACTTACCAGGTTAGTTGCTGCTTCCTCCAATACGGTCTTGTTCTTTGATTTTGTGATAGGATCAAAAGTGTGAAACTGCTTGTGCAGCAAGTTTACTGAGCAAAGAATCCAGTGGTGGCTCTTCACAACAGGGAAGTGGAGCTACATTGCAGCATTAAAGCAAAAAAAAGGCTGAGCAAAACATCATATAAAAGCGTGTGGTTTTTTGGAGAAAATGAATTACTCACAAAGTCACACTTCATAATCTTAAACTCCTCATTTTGGTTGTTGAACTCTCTCATGCAATCTTCTGGGTCAAACTCTTGGGGATCCACAGTTAGCTTCATCTGTTTTGTTTTGGAGCAAAAAGAAATGCAAAAGGTGTAGTAGCAAAAGGGTCAGATTAGGTTCACAAAAAAGAGGAAAGCATGCAGCAAAACTTAGAGGTAGCAACCAACATTATGAAGCAGATTATATTATAAAAGGAAAGCTGCTGCAAAACTCACCGTTAAGTAGCAAGAAAAAACATACTTCTTCAACTCTTTTGCACTTTTCTTCCATACTTCTTTTCCTACTTTATTTTCATTCTCGGTCCACACACCCATGACCTGAGACTCAAGACATTGGCGAGGTCGCAGAGAAGAATGGAAGCTCTTGTAGGTACAGTGAGTACGTCCAATCTCAATGAATGGGGTGCTGCAATAAACAAAAAAGTGTGTTGTGAAAACAACAGATTTACAGGTAGCAACATATCTGCAGAGTTGTAGCAAAAAATATGTATTATAACAGCAAATGTACAGCAGTAAGGCAGCATAGTAAAAAAACTCACGGGATTGCATCCTTCTTTTTTGCACGGTCAGTCTTGAAATCCCGAATATGCCTGAGAAACTTATCATAAGTGTTAGCTACATCAAGAGGGACCTTTTTGCTCTTTTTATTTTTGTTAGGAGACAAGTCCTCCTTCATAGCCCTCTTGTATCTTGTCTTCTTTTCGAGTGTTGCAACACCTACACTGACATCTTTCTCCGTAGCATCGTCAACATCTGAAAAAGAAGGGAAGTTGCCGGTAAAAATGTAGTGAACAACAAAGGGAAGGCCGGTGAGTAAAAAAATTCAGAAAAAGATGCCAGTAAATGAAAGTTTGGTGTTTCGCTGCATTGGCGTCAGTTCAGCCTCAAATACCTCAACTGTTGCTTCAACATTTTTCTGTGCAGCAATAGAGTCTGGAGCATTAGGAATGCTGTCTGGAGCATGAGAAATGGACTCTGGAGCATCAGCCAAAACAGTTGCCACGACATCGTTTTGTGCAGAAGTAGAGACTTGAGATTTTCTCCCGAAAACAGTTGCTTCAACACCAACATGTGCAGCAAAAGAGCTTGCAACATCACTCGGCTATTGCATTGCTTTGGCTTCCTCTAGTCCAGTGGCACAGTTCTCTGCACATGATGTATCAGCACCCACTGGCAGAGTAGCATCGAATTCCTGCATTGGTGTATCTGTGGCATTCTTCTGACGAGAACCTTGGCTCTAGCTACAATGCTCAAATGATGGGACGTCATCCAATACCCTGGTGGTATCACCCTCTTTGGACTTGAAACTGGAATTGGATCGATGGTCGAAGGTCTGACCGGGCTATTGATTTCTTGGCGGTAGACAACTTCAGCTTCGGTGCCGGATGAATCTATGATAACAGCAGGTTGTGGCATGGTTGCTTGCATAATATCCTTGACTTGCTGCTGACCCTCTATAGTTTTCGCCACGGCAAACCTCACCCTCATTTCGTCATCAACTCCTTCTGTGTTCACCTAAGGGAGCCTAAGCTTGTTTTTCTGCTCACCCCATTTTGGATTCAACGCCGTGTCCCTTGCCCTCTTTTGCTGGTCGCCAACTTTTGTTGCGGGCTCGGGAACTTCAGACTATATAGCTGCACTCTCTTTTGCTGCGATCTCTTTATGTGATCCCTCTTTTGCTTCATCAACCACTGCTGGGGCTTCTTTAGCTGAGAGGTTTTTTGCTGCAATCTCTGTAGCATCAGTCATCCTGGCCTTCCTTACAACAGTGACCTTCGGCCTCTTCTTGTAAACAACCTCTTTTGCTGCAGGACATTGCACATCACCATCTTTTGCTGCATCAACATTCATTGTAGCGTCACCAACATCAGGCTGTTTTGGCGCATCATCTACCTGTGACGCCCCGATCATTTTGCACATTCATCTGGTCGTCCGGTGAAGCGTCGGTTGAAAACACAACGCTTGGACCGTCACCTTCTCTCATAGCAGCATCAACATCAACCAGCAAGTAAGCCATGCATTTTGAATGCATGTTTTTCAAACCTTGATTGAGTTTCTTTAGTGTATCATCAACCTCAAAAGCAAAAAGGACTCTATGCTTCTCATACAAATGCTTGAACCGAGGTGGAACCTGTCAGTTTGAAAAATGCAACATATATTAGTAAGGGTAATAGCAACCTAATATCACTATTGCAGCAAAACATTAACAATAATGTAGCATTTGTTTCAAACCAGATGATGTAAAAATCATAATTTGTTCTCTAGCAAAAGACATATGCTACTGATGCAAAACAAATTAACTAAAGCAGCAAAAACAAACCCATACCTCTAAATCCTGCATGCTTGGGAACACAAGCCATTCATTCAACGAAGGAGACGGGTTGACTTCACTTTCTTCTACATGAACATTGCTGGGTTCTGCTACGATGAACTCACAGAGAAGCGAGGCGGAGCTGTCGAAGATGCAGAGACCTCACGGCGGCGCGTGGGACGCTCCGGCGCCGTTGAGCGGCGGTTCGGTCGAGGCAGAGGCGCGTACGTACGATGGAGGACAGGGAAGAAGAAGGTAGGCACACGGGGAGGGTTCGCAGTCGCCGCTGCGGCAGAACGACGGCGGCGCGCGGGTGCGTTCGCAACGGCGGCGCCTCCGTCCGCGATGCGCGGCGTCGAAGCGAGCGGAACGAGCCGTTGCGATTGCGGACGGAAATGGGAAACCACGCGTTGCAGCAAAAATTTGTGGTAAGAAAACGGACAGCGTCGTGGGCGACGTGGACGCGCGAGAGCCGCGCGGTGCGACGCGATCGGACGACGCGCGAGGGGGAGACGCGAAAGTGAGATCCCGGGTGATTATAAGACTTTTCCAAAATACTTCCTGAAATACCAGATCGGAGAACAGTTTCCTCCAATAAAAATAGGATTACTGCTAGAAAAAGATGGAGAAGCTCGGCATTTGAGCCGGGCCTACTCCTCACACCCACACCGTCACAGGTCCCTCCACTACGCAGGATTTGTCAGGGCACGTACAGCGGTAGCAGCACCATTCGGTGGTTTGAGCAAATCCATATCAGCAAAGGTTCATGAGGCCACCGTCCTGTTTTCTGCTGCCCAACGGAGCTGTAGCCCTGTGACACAAGCACATAGCACATGGTGGCCCGCACCGCTCTCATCTCCCCGCTGCTTTTCCGTCCTCTCTTTGTTTTTCTGCTTTCTTTAGCTGAGGATCCCGCCTCTTCTGCAAGCGGTACCTGTGCTATGCAAATTACCTTTTTCCTTCCACCATGGCATCCGAACCTACGTGGATTCTGGGGCAGTGGGTTTGACGCATACCGCTGCGCATGCCCTCAAAGCAAATAACTTCCAAACGCGGGAAAAAAATTCGTTTCCCACAAATCTCATCGCTGGCCTCTCTTTTATAAACCTCGCGGTGCGAGGACGAGAAGCATTTGGACCCGCCCCGACTCGAGAGCCCATCAACATTACCCTCCATCTCCTTCTCCGTCCCACGACTCCCACCTCCTCCTCACACCTCTTTTCGCTGATAACCACAGCTCTCCTTTCCTCCTTGTACGCTGGGCGCTTTCATTACACCTCGCCGGCCGAGCGACAGATTACCGCGTAGCCATAAAGAAGGAAGAAGATACTTCGAAGTGGAGGAAATGACGACTGAGTGGTCTGACGGCGGCGAGGAGTTTCTGCTGCCGGACGAGTTCCTGGATGACGACTTCTTCTCGGAAGAGGAGAAAGCGGCCGTGGCCGCAAGGAGCGAGAGCGACGAGGAGGACAGCATGGCTGGCCTCTCCCGCCGCCTCGCCGGCCTCCTCGGCGACGATGGCCTAGCCGTCCCAGCTCCAAAGGTTGGCTTCCTGCTCTGTTTTCTTGGTCTTGTAGTTCGTTAGTTAACCGCAAGTGCGCAAGTTCCTGACTGCGTTCGTTATTGTTCCGCAGGAGGAAGTGGGTTCGGGTTCGCCTAAGTCGACGCTGTGTGGGCTACCGAAGTCCGGCCAGGAGAGCCCCAACGGCGGTGCTTCGCAGGGGAACTCGCCGCCGTCCTCGCCGCTGGAGAAGAAGCCGACGGACCCTTGGGACCTCCTGTACGAGGCTGCCGGTGAGGTGGCTCGCATGCGCGTGACTAATAGCATCCCTATGCGGTTCGGCTTCCATGGCCACAGTGGGTATGTACCGGCAGCGCGCGAGACTTCGCCCCCGCCACCGCCGCATCATCCCGCGGCAGCTCCATCCGGCACGGCCCAGGGGGGCGTGTACTACCACCCGTTCGCCCACTTTATCAAGCAGCGCCAGATAATGGCCGCAAGGGTGGGTTCATATTGACTCCGCTTCTTGTTGCGTGTGTTCTGCCTGAAGATTTTCTTGGTTCTGAGTATTTACGTTTTGAATCGGTTGTTTTGCAGTTTCATCTCCTGAAACAGCAACAACTCCTCAAGCAGCAGAGGGAGCGGCAGCTGGTCGCGGCCGCCGCGTGGGGCGTGCGTCGCAACGAGGCAGCCAAAAGAGCCAGCGATGGCGGCGCCGGCGCTCCTATCGACCTGAGCCCGGCAGCGTTTCCACCTCTGATGAAGACGCAGCAGCTGCACCACGCGCGGCCGCATCCCACTCACGCCGCTGCTGCCGGCATGCGCGCCGTGTTCCTCACCCCGCCCGACGCCAAGCGCGAGCGCAACGGCACCGGCGTTTTCCTCCCGCGGCCCGCCGGCGCACCCTCGGAGCCCAAGAAAAAGCCAAGTGCGTCCTTCTTAACACTCGTTTCGGCCGTTTTGGTTGGTGGTTCCACCATTTGGTGTTCGTTGGTTGCTAAATATTCTTTCTCGTTTGTTGTTTTTGGCGTCATTGCAGGCTGCTCCACGGTTCTTGTTCCCGCCCGTGTCGTGCAAGCTCTGAATCTCAACCTCGACGACCTCCGCGCCCAGCCTCGCTACCCAGGCGGATTCGTTCTTGATCACGGTAACCTTCTCAGACAAAGTAATATAATGATATTCTTTGGTAATGACACGCGCGTATCTAATATGAAATCGCTGTTGGTGTGCAGAAGCCTTGATTAGCCGGAGCAACGCGATGGTCGCAAGCCAGAAGCAGCGAGCGGCGCCGGCGCCGCAGCAGGCGCTCTGCCACAGCTCGTGAACGAACCCAGTTCCCTTGCCGAAGCTGTTGAAGGGGAGCCACAATAGAAACGGCGGCTACACCCTTCCTTTCCTTCGTTCTTGTTTCATTTAATTCTAAAAATAAAAATTAGTAGCAGTACTTTGTGTTAGTTCGTAGTACTAGCAGCAATAGATGTAGGCAGGCGTAGCGTCAGATATAGTTATGCTTTAATTTTGGATTGGTGATACGTGTGGAGATGGATGAACGAAGAAGAAATCCATGTCTAGGTGAGTTGGGTTGGAAGCTAATAATAAGTGGTACATTTGGAGGCGAGAGAGATGTTTTAGCTGTTTGTAGCAAGCAAGAAGATAAATGTAAGTGAAATGGGGATATTTTGTATTACCAATAATAAAGAGCCCATTTCTCCATGCTAGTCTTTATCATCTCTCCATCCTTGATCCATGGCCTTTGCCAAGAAGTACCAGCACACATCCAGCTTAAGGTTTGTTCACTCCTTTTGCAGCCTTTTTTACTTGCAAACGAAGCTTGCCGTGGTCCATTGAATAAGGGTCTGTGTTCGTTGCTTGTGAGTGACAGCAAATAAATGATTTTTTTAATGATTTTCGCTGTACCACTTGCTAGCGCTACTCGGTAACTTTTGTTTTGTTTGGCGCCAAAATAAATAAATTCATTCGTTGCAAGAGCCGCAAAGTTGGGCTCGGTATTGGTATAATAATAATTTAGTTGTACTATCGTACTTGTTCTTGGATTTACTAATATACTAGCATGAATGGCGATGCTTTTGTTATGAGCTGCTAATGATGCGTGTCATATCTTAATCAATCAAGCTCGCTGTTCCCCTTCTATGCTTGTTCGTGGTTTTGGCGGTACTAGTACACACATGTGAAGGTGAGAGCAGAACGGTTTGTCTGGTGCAACCGCCTGAGAATCTGCGCGGCCGGCTGTGTGTGGGTCATGGGATCTGCATCTCCGCCCCTGACAGCGACGTACGTGTCTGGCCTAATCTCGCTCCACCGTGGAACGGGTGGCTCCGGCGAAATCCAATCCCCCATCTGATCGGTCTCTCCGCCGCTGACGGCCCTATCTGCTGCATCTCTCGCTCAGGTCGTCCTCGGCTGAGCCCGGTCAAAGCTCTGCCTCTCCTCTGGCTTCGGGTGTGTACTCTATCTACTGTGTGGAAGGATGGAGGGAGCGGCTTTTTAAATCCTGGGGGCGCGCATCATCGATCGCCTCGCTTCGCACATCCATCGATGGGTCGCCGGAGAAAAAGGCGCCTCCTCCTCGGGTTCCGCCATAGCCTTGGGCCCTGTTCCGACGGATGATCCTGTCGCTTTTCCCGCAATATTTTATACGACTACTGTACTACTCACCGGCGGTCTGGACTCTGGATCGATTCGCGCCGCGGTGGGTGCAGTACGGCTGGACGACGGTGGCGTTTGGGTGGTGGGCACGAGGGCGTGCGGTGGTGGTGGCCGAACAACATACATACAGGGTGACCGGTGGAGTTGTGGCGTCGTCATCGGTAAGGGTGTCAAGCGGCGCCCGGATCCGGCCCGCTCCGACTGAAAATACACATAGCTTAGTTGTAATCAGTTTGGTCAACTTTAGCTGATTTTGTGCTAAAATCTGTTTTTGCGGACTTGCAACCTGAGTCATCGGTGGGTGCAACTCATTTGGCTCCATGTGGTATGTGGACATGTGCTCGTCACGTTGGGTTGAGCCAGTGGCGGATCCAGGATTTTTGTACAGGGTGGTCCACCTTCATAATTTTTTTCTTAACACAAATAGAAAATGCCAACATAATAGCATACAATTTAACAATAACACTATGGTCTTAGAAATATACAATAATTACCAATGAAGTTCAAATTTTATATAAAAGAGGGCCAACATATCTTTTCAAGCCTACTTTTTAACGGGCTTGTGCCTTTACATGGCCATTAAAGTTTTAATTATGTCATCCTCTTCAACTTTGGAGAAAGTATCTCCCTCAATGTATGTGACTAGACAATCATCCAAAAGACTATCTCCCAACTTATTTCTCAATTTGTTCTTGACTAAACTAATTGCCGAAAATGCTCTTTCAGCATTTGTTGTTGCCACTAGAAGAAGCAATACCAATTGGAGAAGCAAATATACTGGCATGTTTCAGAAAAAGAGAAGCAATATCTCCGTTCCACTTAATTCTTCAACAATTCTACAACAAAAATATTTACATGTTTTAATAGCTGTGTGCAATTCATCAAGCCTATATAATTAGTAAGTTTCAATTTGCAAACAACATGTAAAGTTCATCTAATTTTTTTAAGCTCAAAGTTCATCTAATTTGGTGAACTGGGATTGATTGAAGTACCTCGTACCCACGACAGCTTGGAGAAACAAATCCACCAAGAAATTGAAGCTGCTGGCTTCTGGCTTCTGGCCTAGTCCGTGACGCCGCCGGCGGGCAGGAATACGCCCGGGACCGCGCCGGCGGGGCCGGCCTCTCTGCTCTGCCGTCTGCCCGTTAGGTCCCTAGGGTTAGGACTTAGGAGAAGATTAGCCGGCCGTAAGGTGGGGCAGGGCCGCAGGGAACGGAGGGGGCCAGACAAGGGAGCGTCGGGCGGGAAGAAGAAAGAGCAGCGCTGGCGCACTGGCTTCGCAGCGACCGGCGACGGCGGACGACCGGACTTGTGCTCGAAAAAGAATGGGGAACGGGAGATGCGAGAGTCTGAGAGTCGAGACTCGAGACAGAGTAGAGAGGATCGTGCTCGTGTCTCATGTTGTTTTTTTACGCTATGGTATATGGGCCGATTTGAAATTCCAGGGAGGTCCAAGGCCCACCCTGGACACCCTTTGGATCCGCCAATGGGTTGAGCTGCTGCGTGAGATATCGGTTCCGTCCTCACTCTGGATGCACGGGAAGCGCTGCGTTGCGGGTGGGCTGCATGCACATCAACTCCTCCTTCACCCCCAACCACATTTAGGTAGAGGAGACGGAGGAGGCAGAGAGCCGCCGGAAGACGATGAGGCGACAGAGCAAGCGTGGCTCGTACAAGGTCCACCGGTAGGCGGGGCTCTTCCAGGAGAGAGCCCACGACGCAGATGCGGGTAGTTCCGGCAGCGACCGGAGGAGGAAGCAACCCGGGCCGGAGCTACTGCCCGTGCTGCCCATTCTGGAGGGCAGGTGCGTCGTCACCCTCCCTGGACGCGGCTCGGGTGCGTGCCACCTCGACACCCTCCTCGACGATGTCACGCCGGCATGGAAGCGGGTCGACGACGCTGAGCTCGCGGCCGCTATGGCGGCGTACGAGGCAAGCGTCCCCGGTGATGCGGCTCACATGCAAGCGGCGGTGGACGCGCGTGAGCTCGCATGGGCCGTGCGTCGCATCATCGAGAAGGAGGACTTCGACATCGGCCCGTAGGTCCACGCTATGGAGGAGCTTGCGGCCGCATCGCCATCGCCGCCGCACCGGAATAATCTAGGGTTTTGACCGTGTATTATTTTTGTTAGTAGTGTAGTTTATTTTCGTTATAGTGTAGTTTAATTTCGGTTCTGGTGTACTTTCGATCAAGTTATACCAATTTAAAATTCTCGTGCGAACATGATCCATTCTAAGTTCAAATATCTAGTAGCAATATTATATATCTTGTCCGATAGAGATGAACTCGTATCGAATAATCAGTATATGGTTTATCGTATACGATTTATCCGGTATGAATTTTTTCGATATCTACTAGACATGATCTCATTTCTCACCCTCGAATGCTCGATGCACGCGAGCGGTAGTGCTGCCTTGTGGGTGGGCTGCTCCGCTGCAGTTCAACTCACTCCTCGACCCCCACCGCTTTTAGGTCAAGTAATCCCTCCGTTCAAAAAAAGGATGTCTCAATTTTGTCTAAATTTGTATGTATCTACACACTAAACTATATCTACATGCATGTAAATTTTAACAAAGTTGAGACATCTTTTTGTGACCGGAGGGAGTACCACTGTACGTACTAGAAGAACGGCGACTCTTGCTGTTTCACACAATACTTTGTTTAATCAACTTCCCTTCCGAGTGGTTATACTATGATCACCTTCCTGTCGCCATTGGGTACTAGTATACCTAGTTATACATCGACTTTCAGCAGCGGAGCTATTATAGATAGACGTGGAGCCACCCAAGTCAACTTTGTGGAATCAGTATCGTTGCTTTTTTTTTGTCTTATACAACAATGGCTACTAGTGTCCGTCCGTCAATTTAGAATTTATTTCTTCCGTGTAAATTACCTACTTGTAACTGGATTGTGCTAGGCTGACAAAAATGTAGCGCAGTTTCATATGCCAAACGTTGACGCGCCGTCCTACCAATGAAGAAAAATAAAATTGTTGTACCTAGTCAGAGAATCGGTCCATACCATGCAACCCGAGTACCATATTTTCTTAAGAGTAAAACGCAGGTTTAGTACACCAACTTGCCCCGAATGTGCGTTTTGGTCACCAAGTTGCAAAACGTGAAAATCAGGTCACCAAGTTGCCACAAGTGAGCGTTTTGGTCACTCCGTGATGTGGCAGACCAGTTTTTTTTACAAATCCCCCCTAAAGTTTTATTTATTCTAATTGTTAGGTCCTTTTCAACTCTTTTTTTTGCCTTTTTAGGGGGGATTTGTAAAAAAATAAAACTTTAGGGGGAATTTGCAAAAAAACCGGTCTGCCACATCACGGAGAACGCTCACTTGTGGCAACTTGGTGACCTACATTTCACATTTTGCAACTTGGTGACCAAAACGCACATTCGGGGCAAGTTGGTGTACTAAACCTGCGTTTTACTCTTTTCTTAATATTAGACGAATGATGATCGTGTTGAAAATATTTAAAAAATCACATGAGTTAATTCAAAATAGAAACATAAAATATGGTAATTACGACATGTTAATCAATCTGTAAGACAGTAATACAAATCACTTTTAAATTTAAACCGTAAAAGAAGGGCTAGAAACATGTAGAATGCGAATGAACATAACACGTTCGTGTTGGCGGTGTTGTCAACAGTCGTCGTCGTGGGTGTTATAAACGATAGCAAAGATATTTGATGAAGTGCGTAACGATCAAACCAATGGGACATGAGATTTTAACGTGGAAAACCCCTTCAACAATGGAGGAGAAAAAACCACGGGCGCCAGCCAACAAAACTTTACTATAATCGGGTGAGGTTACAAATGCCGGGGATTTACACAATGCAGCTTATCCCAACCGACGGCTTACAAGAGGTATATATGGTGGCATAAAACCCTAACTCGGATGCAGTCCAACCCGGAGCCCCCCGCACCCCCTCCGTGCATCCCAGATGGGCCAGCGGACATTATGGGCCAACTTTTGACTCCGGGGCGCTCCACTCTATTTCGTCACAAGTTGGTCTTCATTAGTATAAATGAATTTGGATCACCATAAAACAACACTCCACATTGAGACAAATTCCATCTAGTAGCATGAACGAGAAACTTCACCCTGAAATAACCAAGAAAACACCTTCATCGCCAAATAGCCTCTTGGGCTAGACAGTGATACCAACTAAGACTGAGCAAAGCTCAAACTTAATAACATGAACTGGCTTTGTCATCATATCAGCAGGATTACTAATCTTGCATACCTTTAGCTTACCTTGTGCAACAACATCACGCACATAATGGTACTTGACATCAATGTGCTTTGTTCTCTCATAAAACATCTGATCCTTAGTAAGGTAAATAGCACTCTAACTGTCATAAAACAGGTTAATGCAAGTATCATCTCCACAAAGCTCAGCGAACAAATCTTTCAGCCAAACCGATTCTTTACATGCTTCAGCAATAGCCATGTACTCTGCTTCAGTGGTAGACTGGGCAACAACAGATTGCAACGTTGCCCTCCAACTCACGGCACAACCACCAAGCGTGAACACATAACCTGTGAGGGATCTCCTCTTATCCAAATCGGCAGCAAAATCTGAATCCACATAGCCTGCGAGTCCCTCATCAGTCTTGCCGAAATTGAGGCAAGCATTGGATGTGCCACGAAGGTACCTGAAAATTCACTGAACAACCTTCCAATGTTCTTTACCAGGATTAGCCATATATCTACTAACCAAACTCATAGCATATGATAAATCTGGACGTGAGCAAACCATGACATACATTAAAGAACCAACAGCACTAGAATATGGAACTCTAGACATGTACTCAAAATACTCATCCGTACTAGGACATTGTTCAGCTTACAATTTAAAGTGAGGAGAAATAGGAGTACTAACAGACTTTGCATCATGCATGTTAAAACGATGAAGAACTTTCTTAATATAATTTTGCTGACTAAGAAATAACAAATCAGAATTTCTGGCACGGGTAATCTCCATACCTAAAATTTTCTTAGCAGCACCAAGATCCTTCATCTCAAACTCGCTACTCAACTGTGACTTGAGAGCAGTGATATCCAGGGCGCTCCGCTCTCCTTCATCACAAGTTGGTCTTCATCAGTATAAACGAATTTGGATCATCATAAAACAACAGTGGGGATGTAACCCTGTGCTGCAGTGTCAGAGAAGATGTGATTAGTTGTGCTAGAGCGATCCCAAAAAATCTGATAACTCCTCCCATACATATCAAAAAGTGGCGATGTTGTGCAGGCCTACTTAAGCATCTGTCTTAAATAAGAGTATTACTCCCTATACAAAAGGTTTATTTTTCTGAACATCTTGCATTGTACATGTCTTATGAGATATTTTTGTTCGTCTTCCACTAATGCGACCTCTCGGTTCCATCTACCACGGTACCACCAGTGCAAAGTCAACTTCATAGAACATTTAGATTCATCAAATCGCGGTTGAAAAAAAAAGTGGGAACACATTCGTGTACCGATTGTGTGTGGATCTCGAAATGTTTCCGACTACGCAACAGTAGAATAATTTGACTTTCGTCGAGCAGACAATTGCCAATTTGGGCTTTCATTACCTGTTCTCTGCTCATGTCACGTGACCAGGTGCAACCTTCCGAATTATAAAATCGTGTTCTGAAGTATGCCTCATGCAAGCAGCAAAAGCCTGATAAAAATCATGGAGGCGAGCTGGAGTGTTCAGCTTGCGTTCATGATCTCATACCAGCCAATATCTTTTTTTAGCAGCTTGTTAAATCCAACTAATCATCGGAGCCTGGACACCTTTGCCACTGATTGCGCCCACTTGAAGGAACTTGTTTGCCTACTTGCCCAGCTTAATCTATACTCCAGTACTACTAATAGTGGTAACTTTCCCATGATACAGTTAAGCCAGGGGTATACTCCCTCCGTCCCAAAATAAGTGTCTCAAATTTGTCCAAAAGTGGATGTATCTAGACATGTTCTTGTATAGATACATTCACTTTTGGGCAAACTTTAGACACTTATTTTTAAACGGAGGGAGTAGTATCTTGGTTGGTGATGGGTGTAGCAGTAGCGGAGACAAATGCGTATGGCGGCAACATGGTAGGCGCCGACAAAGTGAAAAGGGAGGTTGGTTCCTAGGTATCTGTCTCTGCCCCTGGATCTGGCTTTTGGCATGACAGTTCATACAAGTGTGCCCGGCGGTTGTAGCAAGCTGTTGCTAGCTGTTGGACCAGGCAGTTGCAAATTTTCTTCTCAAAGACCACCAGCCGAACAGAGATGTCTGGGGACCGAGACGAGATAGCATAGCATAGCTGTGTCGCTGGGAGATCGAACAGCTAAGAATCTATAGTAAGACAACCAGTTAATTAACACTGCTGCCTTTCGGTTGATGGAGGACCCCCTGGAGAGCCCATCCTGGTGCGTCTTGGTAACCTGAAAACCCTAGCAGTATGGGTAAATCTTGTGTAGCTCTATTTGGAGTGCGCTGCGCCGTGCATACAAGCACATGCTGTTAAGGGGACAGCTATGCGTACTGAAAGTGTTTTGTTTATGCCTTGGGTGGTGATTTACTTTTCACAAAGTATCGCTAGCAGGACATTGTAAAGTAAGAGCATCTTCACCGGCGCATCCAATACAGCGTCCGGCAAAATTGTCGGACATGCGCTGTTGGGCGCGCCGGCACGCGTTGCCGCCTATTGGGAGCGGCGTGCCCCACCGGTCGCTCCCAATAGGTTTTTTTCCAAACAAAAAAAAGGAGACTCGAATATGAACGAATCGGCGATATTTCATTGAATTTGAAGGACATTTAACAAATTTAAACGAAATTTGACAAACGGAAATTAACAAACTTAAACGGAATTTAACTAAATTTAAACTAAACCCTACATCTAGCGGCTCTGCCGGCGGACGCTAGAGAAGGAAGCTAGTCCCGGCGACGATGAAACCAGCTACACGGTAGTGTCGAGGTATGTCTTGCCTGCCTCGATGATCTCCGGCCGCTGAGGAGGAAGTTTCATCTGCGCCGCCGTCGCTGAGGCTTTCGGTTTCACCCTCGGCGGCTCCGGCCTTGAGGAACGTCTCCGTGCCGCCGCCGTCGCCGAGCGTGGTGGGGTATGATCTAGCGGCGGCGGAGGGAGGCCTCAATGGCCGCCTGCATTCCCTCCCACTCCGGCTCACCCCAGTCGCCGTCGCTGCTGTCCTCCTCCTATGTCGGTGGGAGAGGCGGGATGCTGTTGTGTGGAGAGGCGAGGTGCTGTGGGAGAGGCGAGGTGCTGTTGTGTGGAGAGGAGAGGTGCGCGGACGCCGTTTTAAAGCCGGCGGGGAGCGGAGGAGGCCGCTGGCCGCATTAACGCCGCCACCGGTACGTCTGCCACGCGCATTGACGCCGACTACGCGTGTGTGGCACCGCTTGACCTTCCAGTGCTGCGCTCGACGCGTCGCGTCGTCTGCGCCCGCCAGGGGAACCGCTGTGTCATTAAAACGAGCGCATCTGCCACAATAAATCCGCCCCCGACCATTGGGTCGCTGACGCGTCGCCCCCACCCGTCAGGTTTGGACGAGTCGTGCGTTGCCGCGGTTGCCGGCACACCTGCTTGCGTCCATAGAACTTGGGCGCGAAACGGGGTTGCCGGACGCTGTATTGGGACGTGCCGGCAACATTTTCTCTATTGGGCGCGCCGTTGGGGGACGGTTTCGTGCCGGCGCGCCCAAATCGCCTATCGGGAGCCGAGTTGGGCGCGCCGGTGGAGATGCTCTAAGGTGTGCTAGGGTTTTAACCAGCGTTTTTTTTCCTAGATATTGGTTGACAGGTTGGTCGTATGCGTGGCTGCAACTCCATTATCTGTGAGGTCAAACTGTCTGTCGGCGCGACGTTAATCGTCAAACGTGCGGCATCCTATTCTGGCTGGAATGCTGCCGCAGAGCATTGCGGCGAAAGCTTCAGAAAAGAGAAACCCTCCCGTGACCCCCGCCGCCCCCGCGGCGGCCGAGCCGCGCCCCCAGCCTCCCGACCCCAGGTCCTTCCTCCTGTCCTCCTCCCCGCCGTCGCCGGCATGCTGCGCCGGCCCTTCGCCGGGCGGCGGCGGCAGACTCTAGGCTTTTCCCCTCATGGACTTCGGCGGCGCGGGGCAGCCACGGCCCAGGAGGTGCAGCTCGGCGGCGGAGGTTCCGGCACGGCAGCGGGGTGTCCCTGGTGCGGCGCGGATGGTAGACGTGGTGAGGGCGCCGCCATTGGTGGCAGAGGCAGTGTCGGTGTAGCTCTGGCCCTGCAGGCCCAGATTTGGGCCCGTCGGGCCCGATCTGGGTCAGGGCGGGCTCTGCCTGCTGCCTCCGGTTGGCCTGCTGAGCGGCCCGTGACGAAGATGGCAGCAATGACGTCGTGTCTGTCTGTAGCGTGGCGGGGGGAGCTTCGCGGGCCTGTCTGGGTCCGGCCGAGCCTATGGGCCGAAAGAGGGTGACGGCAGTGACGGCTTACGTGCAGCAACATGGCAGCGGGGACTTTACGAGCCCCCCGGGCTCGGCCGGGCCTGCGCGGCCTGGTGTATCCCTGCTGCCGTGTCCGGTCGACACCCACCGATGGTGGTGGAGGATGTCCTCCAGGTGGCTGTGCTGCTGCCGCCCTCCGGCTCCAATGGCTCTGTGTGCTCTTGTCGCTGCGTCCGGTCGGCTACCGTCTATGACGGTGGAGGTTGTTCCCTCCCACGTGGTTGTGATACTGCCGGACCTTGTCTGTGGCTGTTTCATCTCGGACTGGCCGGCCTTGCAACGTTTGCCATGGTGAGACGACGATGGTGACTTCAAGACCGTGTTGGCGTACATTGGTGGACGGCAAGATTGGTGAAGCGCTACAGATTGTCCGGGATGTGGTTTTTTGGGGTCGGGAGAAATCCCTGTCGTTTTGGCACTAACGCGGTGGCACTTGAGAGTGTCGCCCTTCCTTCTTGAAGGGCGTCGGGTGTACCTCTTCCCCACTCCTCGGAGCGTACCGGGAGAAACCCTAGGACCTGTCCGGACAACAGCGTCGTCTTCGTCGCTTTCCTTCTTGTAGGTGATGTTTGGTACGCGGCAATTCTGAGCGTTAGGATCGTGGTGGGAATACGCCGGAGAGAACGCAGCGGTTGCGAGTCACTTTCGTTTTCGTTGATCCGCCGATGTCGGCATTTTTTTTTCTTCTTCTCTTTTGGGCTTGACTGTGTTGTTTGCCGAGCAGTGGACTCAAAATTGTTTCAAGTTGTTATATTAATATAGCGGGGCGAAAGTGGCATTGCGGCAAGCAGCGCCGACATTGAGGCCTCGGCTAGCCTGTTTGAGGAACTGTGCATGCCTTGCCAGTTGCCAGCAAGAGTTGATGTCGATTATGCTGCTGCAAGTTGGGACATATTGAAGGAACTATGGAGCACCGACAGATCTTAGGTGTGTCCACGCATCACCATGTCACGCCGTAACTGTTGGGTCCTCATGTGTGCACCCCCACCAGCCACCATGGCTATCCGCCATGATGGATCCAGAACTCCATCGCCGCACTCAACAGATCTCTGTTATGTTTCTACGTCGTGCTCCCGTGTTGGACGGGACCTCGGCCGGAGCAGCGCACTCGATTTGAGCTAGAGAACAAACGGCGCGGACGTTGGCGTGCGGACGGCATGTCCGGCTTTAAGAAATCGATCGCACGAGAGTGTCTCGCTCGGTCCCGGTAGGAACGCGTCTGCTTCACGCATCGGCCATCTCGATCGACTCCATGGGAGTGCATATCTTGATCTCGGCGTCGTCGTACACGCGCGAGTGCTAGCTGTGATTGCCTTGAGCCTGTTCTACAGCCGGCGATAAGCTTTGAAGTTCAGACTTTAGAGGCAGTTCTAGAGCGGCCCGTGAGAAGCTTTGAAGTTGCGAATGGGCGACAATGCGCCAAGCCCAAGCTTCCCAGAAATAGGACAATTTTCCATTAGCTAGTTAGTTAAAAAGCCCAATCTGAAAGGCAGTTTATTTTTTTGATGCACGTGCAATCAAGGCCCATGGCGAGAAAGTCATCTGTTTGTCTGTCGCAGCGATTATCCAAAGAGTGCATTCAAAAACCGAAAATGAGAACTTTATTTGGGAGCTCCTATTTGCCGCTGTAAGCGTGCGTTAGGAGAGCACCGCTACAGGATGAACCACACCAAAAAGGGCCCGATAAAAGGTATTGGTTTGAAAAACAATATAATGAATATCATAAACATAAAGTTTCTATTAACTATATGTAAAATTTTAGTAATGGAAAATAATATGTTTGTGTGAATATGTTTATCCGGCAAAATTTTATTCAAATAATTTTCTAAACAGTATGAAAGTATTATTTTTTACCACATGGACATTTTCTTGAACATCATAAAAAAAATCTAACTGGGGAGCATTTTGCAATCTCTTGAAAACTATTGTTCTAACCCTGTGGACATTTTTTAATCCCTTGCAAATGTAAAATCTGTGAAAAGTTTTATAAACCCGACAATATGTTTTCAAATCTTGCGAAAAAATATGAACGCCATGAACAACTTCTTAAACCTTGAACATTGTTTCCCAACATGAAAAACCTTTTTTACGGTTCTAAAAAATAGAAAACCAAAAAAAAAAAGGAAAATAGAAACTAAAAATAAAAAATAAAAAGGAAAACATAAGGAAGCTCGAACCGGGTCGGCCTACGTTTACACAGGAAATATAATTTGGCACTTTATTTAGGGGGGCATTGAGCGCCATGCTTGTTCGTTAGCCCAAGAGTAGTGTCTTCGAGAGAAGATTTTATCATTTTAAAATCTTGAGGCTGAAGTAAGTATAGTGTACTCGTCTCTAAAGTATGAAAATAAAGTGTGTCGAAACCTATATATCAACATAACATCATGTTTCAAATATCTCCACGTGAAAAATACATGGGTTTAATTAAACCGTTTGCAATCTGGACCGACGTTCTAATGATATTTTATTTTGAAATGCTGAATAAAGAAAAGGAGGCACAACATAGCACACTTCATGAATCGGAAAGTTTTGCACAAAAAACTCTCATAATGATATTTGGCAACTTGTTAGATTTCTTGTTAAAGACAAAGAAGAGTATGTGCGCAGACTGAATAAAAGTGCGTATTGCCTAAAACAAGCCCTAAGAAAATGGTACATGAAGTTCGAATCTCTTTCGCGGGGTTGCAAGGCTTTATTTGTTCTCAAATTTTAGATAGCAACTGTACCCATGTGTGCGTGTACAAAATTCACGCTCTTTATTATACTAAAATTTTATACTAATTTGTCAATTACTTTTATCAAACTATAATCTTAGCATATATAGTTTTATATCAATTAGGTGTCATACTAAACAACGTTTTAGTGTTGCTAATGTTAATTATATCATTCTTTGTTATAATATTCCAATGTCTATCAATAATTTTATGTCATGATAATTTAACATTTTATAAAAAAAATCTCCACAAATTTTTCATATTTACATAACTTATATGGTGTTTATTTTTATGTGTGATACGCATGTGTCTTCAACGCTATTTAATATCCTTAATATCATTGTGGAGACCTCTAAAGTGTACGGTTTAATAAATAAATATATTAATAGTAGTTTTTGTGTATGATTAGGTTAGTGCTTTTATATGAACTTTTTAGAATATAAATTGAAATATCAGTAATAGTCTTCCACAATTGGTTTCGTGATAAGCTGAAATTATATGTATGTTCTGTATTATTGAAATATCATCGATCGCATAGTGTATTTTACATATGATTTCAATCCGATATGCGATATGATCATATGCAAAGCATTTTGTGTCATTTGGTGTATACAATAAATCATATATATCTCAAATAAACGACCAGTCACAAAATTAAACATGAAAATCCTGTCAACAAAGATTTGAGTTTAAACATTCACATGAGAAACTAATAGCCTAACTAAAACACGCTGTCGTGATAGAATTGGTTCGTTTCTACATGTTACACGATATTTGACCAGTATGTCGACTTGATCCTGCAAATTAATATTTTCATATATTCATTTTTAAAGTAATGAAAATAGTAGAATGGTTACTAATATTCTTCCAGGGGACCTTTTCGGGCCGGGGCGGCGCCCCCTTTGACTGGCCTATGTGTCGGCCCTGCATTTAACACCCATGCTTACACATAGCTTTGTTCCTGTGTGGTCGGGTGATGAAACAGTGAGTCGACATCCCGTGTTGGTAGAGATGTGTTCGCGGTCACTATACATCCAAATTATTATCTACGACGAGGAAAAAACAACATCACGGTGCAAATACCGAAGCAAGGACGACTATTTGTGATGACCTACATTTCACTTTTGTTTTGTAACGGCTATCGTTCCATTATTTGGTATTGCATGTCCGTCATCATCTAGGCACCTAAAACAACCCCAGTAAATATCTGAATTTGGTGAAATCATGACATCAACGTACACTTGCTCCACTTATATGGCATCATAAGACATTAACAACTTCTATTACAAAGGGTTGACCAGAAAAGCAGAGCAGCTTTTGACGGACCGTCACGGGACACTCCATTTGCTGGATAACGTCTGGCTGATGCAGGGCAGCAAATATGCGGATCACTTCATCAGTTAACAAAGTGTATACCCATTTTGTTTTCTGAAAAGGTATTATGATTAATTTTCTTATACCTGCTGTCCAATACTCCGTCCAAGCATAAGAAATCTCAGACAGAATACTCTAAAGGGAGACGTCTTCTTGATGTTTATTCAGTGCGGCTTCTGCTTTCTTCACTTTCTAAGCAAGGTTTTGTATAACAATTCGAGTAGGCATGATGATTCTTTGTACTAGCTCTAGAAGTTTGACTTCAAAGGACAATCATCTCAAGATTCTTGCGAAGACACTCTGCACAAACTCGTTATTGCAAGTTTGGAACCTGAACTTTTCCCAAGTTGACTGTTCTTTTTGAGCGGGCGTGATATGGCAGAGCTGGGTGGTTGTTGCGATCGAGTCAGAGGCTCAGAGCAGACTTTTTGCCGCGCCACCACCATGACATGTCAAATGTACCACATGGTGAAATGGCTGCCATTTCGAGTTGACCCAACTACCCCGTAAGGGCTATCAGATTGTTAATAAAATGGTCTTTAAGCGCTGACAAGTCACAGACCAGCACAAAGCAATTCCATTGAGACTACAATTCTCCAACAAAAGCCTCTCGCGTGATCCTATCACACGTGGCTGATTAGTTATCAGATTGTTAATAATCTGGATGTTTTTAAATTTGTAGCAAAGTTGCAATTGTAATATTGGATGGTGGGGGCACGGGCTCGCCGTCGGGCATGACAGACACTGTCACTCACTCGGGCCGGTATCGGCAACAATGACATCGGCCCACTCCCTCGTCAGCAAATACGGCTGCTTCATCCTCTCGCACTTCGCCTCCGCCTCCCCGCTTCGACAAAGTGAAGGAGGAGAAGGCCTCTCCGCCAGAGCGTGTGGCATCTTCATTCATAAGCCACGATGCTCGCTGGCGACCCCCTCCCCCTCCCTCCACGTCAAGGTGAGGGAGGAGTCACCATCACGTCCAAGGGGGGCGGCTCTTTCATGGCTCCAAGAATCCAATGAACGAGCACGCCACATCGCCGTCGAGGTTGCCGAATAAGACTACAGAGGAAGCCTATGAGGAGGAGTACTAGGGACACCTGGCCATCACCAAGAAGATGTCGTTTGACACGGTCCAGCCAGCGCTGCCCGAGTTCGCGGAGGCATGTTCGGTGGCCTAGTGCGGGATTGTGACGATTTTGGACGACGATGACTGAAGCGACAACGGGGGCGACGTTGGAGGGGTCTTGAACGACGGCGATGAATGGGACGAGGTCGCAATGTACAACGTGCGTTCTACGTTAAATAGTATTAGTGTTTTGTATCGTTTTAAATTTTGTTCAAACCTATAAAAAATTCTAAATTTGAATGAAAGTCCGCTGTTTAGTTTGGCATTCTTGAAAGAAAAAAATCTATTGGGACCGCTATTGAGGGCGGCCGATCCCAATAAACCGCAACGTGTGTGTCGGTGTTTCCGACAATTCATGTTCAACACACTTTTCGTAATACCATCTATTGAGGACATCGATGGAGATATTCCAAATGTGACAAGTGACACATGAAAGGGAACAGTACAAGCCACACCGCGAGAATCAATTAGATCAAGACTATAATTTTCCAATAAAAGCCTCTCGCCTGATCGCATAATATGTGGCTGATTAGTTATTACTCACTCCGTTCCAAATTACTTGTCTCAACTTTGTCTAAATTTGAATGTATCTCTACACTAAAATATGTCTAGATACATGTAAATTTGGACAAAATTGAGACAAGTAATTTGAAACGGAGGGAGTAGATTGTTAATAATCTGGATGTTTTTTCTAGCAAAGTTGCAATTAGAATATTGGATGGTGGGGTCATGGACTCGCCGTGTGGCATGGCGGACACCGTCGCTCACGCGGGTCTGCGTCCGCAACAGAGACAGCCCAGGGTGGTCTGCGTCCACAATGGCTGGGCCCCGACCAACTGCCAGCTCCACTAGTTCCAGGGAGGTTTTGCATCTAGGAGTAGATCATATGAACTGCAAGATTTGTTCCCACTATTTCTTCCTTTATTATTTTTCTGTTGTATAATCAGATGGTCCAGTCTTGAAAAGATCTGACGAAAGCTCCGTATTTCTATCGTTTTTGCTACGCGGAGTGGACGCGGACGGATCGGGCTCCCTTATTTAATATCTCCGAGTTTTTTTTCTAGCATAAGTCGCCACTTGGAACAAGGCTATAGTGCTGAACTATGGATGATTGATTTTTCTTGATACAGAAACTTCTCGACAGAGACAATTGGAACAGAGGGAAGGACATTTTGCACGTGAATTTTCGGACGAGGCTAATTTGAGCTCCTGCCCCGTGGTCTCTCCTCCTTGTTCCTTTGAATTACTAAAACACATTTTGGTTCATGTCGCAATCCTACTTCCATGTTTATTTTTATATTTATATTTTAGGACACATTTTTTATTTGGGACACAAAATATAAACAGCGTAATTACCTACAGATAAGCAATTCCTTTATCTTCTTGAAAACTCATAAAAATTCTCCAAGACTCCCTTGATCACAAGAATGAAAAACCATGGATAAAAGACATAAAAAATGACGCAATTGCAGATGCAATGTGTACACAAATTATAGGAAACCATCACAATCGATGGAAGAGCCTATGGTAGCATTATACCACTTTTGGTCGATAATCTTAGCCTGATTATGAGTCAATAAAGAGGCGAGGAAAGCTTTTTTGGGTAGAACAAAAGGAAGAATCAACAAAAATGTATTGATCGTAAATCCATGTGTGTAGAAAAAAAAAGCCATGGTAATTTGGATTCCTTTGATTCAATGGGTGTTATGAAAAACATATCAAGTAATTGATTGGCATCCTACTAAAATTGCTTCATCCTAAGTAACCCTATAATGGCATTATCACATGGTTGCAACTTTTGCTTCATAGCTTACTTGCCCTTGTAATATACTACTAAAAAAATTATAGTGCGATGGCCAAGTGGGTTGCAAACTTTTGTTACTATTGATCCGAAACACAATAGTTAAAATAATAATGCGGCTAGAGGACCGAGGCTAAAGTTAATTCTAACCCTTAGGGCATGTTTGAAATTGCGGTATTTTTCATATGAGCATTGGTATTTAGTGAAAAATACCTCTATTCAGACCATTATAGGTACTTTTTTGCTACATCAAACTGAACAGTAAAAATAAGATGCATACTGAGTCATGAATATATTGGTAGTTTTCTAATATGGGTCATTTCCGCTAAAATTATATACTAAATTGTATCACCCCGTCCCATAATATAGATGTTATTCCAACAAAAAGTACAAAGAGAGCTTGGGATCCATGGAGCTCATTTAAAAAAAATCAGGTTTAATGTTCCAAAAATTCTGAACAATATATAGATAGCGTCGAACTCCACTACTATGCAAAAAGCAATATAAAATAATTTATATTCTAGTCTACACAAAAAGAAAAATCTGACAAAATTTAAATTTCAAAGTGTGTATAGTTTAATGCACCCAGATCCACATGTTTGTCTTTTTTTCTCTGCCTACAATACAAATTATTTTGTATTATTTTTTGCACACTATTAGATTTCGTCATTACCTACATGTAGAAAAATTTCTGATTTTTTAAATTACAAATGCTATTTCAAATTTTCAAAAAAGGGCTCCATGGAGCGGACCGAGCTCCAAAACAACGCACTTATCCACGTGTAATACTCCTATATTCAGTCTAATAAGTATTATGTTATGGGATGTAGGGAGTTTTTGAGAATACTAATCCACACATGTTACTCTTGTCATATTTATGTATCTATCCGTTTAGTATCATATTCCAGCAGGAAGATTTTTTATATCTTCATCGGAATACTAGCTAAATGCTCTTGCATTTGTTACAGTTTTTGTTTTTTTTTACATTCGTTGAGTTTTATGCAAAAAGAATTTATCTACAATATATTCATCTATGTAAATAAAATCATATAAAGTTCAAGATACATATCTACCATAGAACATATAATAATTGCAGGAATTGATGTCTTGGCCCCTTAAGAAGTAATCTCATGAGGGTGAATGGACCGTCGCCAACTCATGCATTATGCGAGTAATAAAGAGTAAATACTTGCATGCACTTCCAACAATATTTAATAATTGAAATTAAAAATATATAGTAATCATAGTAATTTAATTACATAATTTAGACATATACAAAATTACTAAAACAGGAAATTTTCAACTTGTGTAGTAGTATAAAAATCTTGTCAGTCTCTCTGTCCCAAAAGAAAATGAAAAGGAACCATGGCAGGCCATATCACGTGCCCTCGCCATTTTTAACTAGACCGTGCCAAAAGGCGGTTGGAAAACCCCACGAGAGACCACGACCTTCATCCAGCCCCCACCTCCTGTACGTTTTACATAAACCCCCTTGCAGTCACCACATTTTCCAGACTCACCATCGCCTCTCGTTTTCCTTTGATCTCCCGAGTTCTCTGAACTCCTCTGTCGACTACTCCAAACTCCCCAGGTCTCAGGTCTCACGCCGCCCTTCGCCGCCGTTGCTCCTCGCTGGCCGCCTCCGCCGCCCGCGAGATCCCCAGGGTACTACCTTTTCGGCCTCGCACCTACCCCTCGCTCGTTGAGTGAAGCCAAATTGGTGCCGTGTTCCTCGCTCGCACCGTTCTCCCTTCTCTGCTCCGGGCAAGCGGCGATCCCGCCCGGAGATGTGGCAGACCGGGGCGTGATGTGCGGATCGGAGCATGGACGTGATCGCGTCGCCCAGTAGAAGCTGCAGCGGTCGTTTGGGGAGAAGGGCTTTGCGCGTTCTGCGGTCATGACGATGTACATAGCTCGGGAGACTTCCAAGGTCTCGCCTCGGCTTGATTTGATGCCTTCTACCGCGTGAAATTCCTGGGGTAGCTTTGTGGGTTAAAAAAACATCCTTTCTGGTATCTGTAGGTATGGAGGAAGGTCACCGCGGAGATAACGGCCGAGCTGCCGCTCCTTCGCGAGAAGTGGCTGCTCCTCCTCGCCGGAATTGTGTTTCAGGTGAGACCCCTGGTTCAGCATCCCAGTCTCCGGTCGTGTGCCTGGAATGGAATCATTAATTTCGTGCATGTTCTGCTGGTGTTATGCGCGTTTCAGTAATTAATGGCATGTTAATATGGCTAGTACTTACCATATCAAACTTCCCCCTTTGGTAACTTGCCTTTCGTTATAAATGTTGCTTCTGTATTTATGTTTCTTCCTGGAATTCTGTGATTAGCGACTTTTGGGTAAGTATGTGTAGTAGTGTTTGCTGCTGTAGATTGGACTGCATTCTGTAAGCACCTTTGCTGATCAATAAGAGAGGGAATTTTGCAGTGGAAACTGTTCTGTACTTTTTAAGGACAGATCCCTTGAAAAAAGTTCCCTTTTTACTGTGTAATTTGAATCAGTAATAGATTGCTATGATCTAGTACACCCCTTAGAATTAGTCGCTTGTATGCGGGGCTTGAAAATTGACCAGCAAATAGTACAAATGAGCACGGGTAAGCAGCCTGCTCAAATGTTTGCAAGCTGGAGCAGCACTATTATGTCTTTATGCCGTGTTGTAGAGATGAATTGTCGCCTTGTGCGCTGATTTATTGTATTTGTCGACTTGCTGCCCTTGCTGGGATAACAAATATATCCACCAAGTCTCAGCATAGAAAAATCATTCTTTTTCTATGTTGTAAATGTTTCATTGGCCTTTATTTCTTGTCTGTGATTGCTTTCCCCGAATGATCCTTTAGCGTGATAAGTTTTGCTGGTGTGTTCACAAATGGCCTAGGTGTGCCGTAATCAGAATCCTATCTAACCTGCTTTGAACATCCACGAACTAATATCCATGTAAATATCAAGGGAATCCTCTTTCTCTATTTCACCCGTGATATACCTCCGAAAGGTACTAATAATCTCTTGAAATAGCATAATGAACACGAACATGCCTTTATTGGCATAATAAACTTGATCTGACATCATAAATTTTCACTCTTGATAATCTTTGTACCGTGTCTTATGTGATGCATCTACTCGTTGTTCCTATCTTTGATGACTATGCATACCTTCACATTAGTTGTCTGGGATAAATATACACTGTCTCTCTCACGAAGTATTACCAGAATATTCCATACATTCAAGCATTGTATATTTGTGTTTCTTGCTCATTCAAAATCAAGTGATTGTCTGGTTGATAATCTAAGTTAAACTGTCATGCATTGTTACAAGAGATAATTCTTTTATTCTCTCCCTAGGTCACCACTTTCATGAGCAGAGTACACTATCATTGTTGGTTAATAACATTTCTTCCCGTACAATCAATGCATCCTCTTCCTTTTTAGTGTGATGGAAAATTCCTGATCGTTCACTTTAAAAAATTATGTCTTCATTTATTTATCTAGGATCACTTATTCTGTTATGTTTTTCAGTTGATTAATGTATTTCTCGGATATTCATTCTCCATTTTTCTTTATAATTAGTATATTCATGGTCTGGCTGCTCGAGGAGTGCACTACTTGCATCGGCCTGGACCACTGCTCCAGGACCTGGGATTCATGGCCCTTCCAGTACGTGGGTTTCTTATCTTTATAGTGTGCACCACTATGTCTTTCAAATTGATGTAATTTCAGCCTCTTGGTATCTTTGATTTTTTAGGAGCTTGGGAAAGACAAAAATTATCTTAGTGAGTGCACATTTGTGTTCATCTTCTTCTCCTTTTTTCTGGTAGGTAACTTCTATACTATGCTACCTTTTTTGACTAGCTTCACGCTTTATATTTAACATGTGTTTGTTGCTTTATGTATGTTTAGTTAATAGTCTTAACACATGACATGACCTTAAAAACCTTAGACTATCCTATTATTTCTTGAGTTTTACATCTATCGTACAACAGAAGGTAAACGTTAGATCTTGTTGGTTATCATTATTTCCAAAAGCACAAGGTGGTCAATATCCTTCTTGATCATGCCATTGATCTTTGTTCCTTTCTTCCAGGCATATCCCCTTATTTTATGATGCTAAGAAAGGTGACATTGTCTTTATATGCAGTGGACCTTTCATCCTTTTATTTACCATAGCAAACGCTTCTACACCATCCTAATCTGGCCCAGGGTGCTCGCTTTCTTAGTTGTGAGTTCATTCTTCCTAACCATGTATTGTATTGTGCATGCCCTGAGGAGTAACTGAATATTGCTTCTCCAGGCTTCACAGGTTTTAAGGATCATTACATTCTATTCAACCCAGCTTCCGGGTCCAAACTATCACTGTCGTGAGGTAGCCCTTGTTTTGTCTTGGCCAATTTTTTGCATGTGCTCTTCCTCAATATAGCATGAGAGAGCCTGTCATTTAGTCAGATACATGGAGTCATCTATAGCTTTGTATTTCTAGGGCTCACATATGGCCACTCTTCCACCACCCAATAATGTGCTTGAAGTGCTTCTGATTAATTGTAAGTCTCTTCTTATCAGTTTGACAATTTGTCCAAAGAGTTCTGTCTAACCATCCATAACTTTGCATTATTAATTACAGTTCCTCGTGGAGTAAATCTTGGTTGTGGTGATCTGATTTTTTCATCCCACATGATTTTCACTCTTGTTTTTGTTCGAACATATCACAAATATGGCACGAAAAGGTTATTGTTGAACCCACATTTGGCTTGGAATTTGTGAAGCCCTGTCTAGTAATCCCCTGTCAGTATGCCTGAATTAGAACTATTATTACAGGTTTATTAAGCTTCTTTCCTGGTTGATGGCTATAATTCAGAGTCTTCTTATTATCGCTGCTCGCAAGCACTACACCGTGGATGTTGTTGTTGCCTGGTATGGCAGCTTCCATTTCGCTTATCAGTTATCTGGCCGCTGCATGTATTTCTAACATAGTACTTTCCCGCAGGTACACCGTTAATTTAGTTGTATTCTTCGTGGATAGCAAACTCCCAGGTACTGTTTTGGTGTCACGTTTTATGATTTGTAGGTGACTGGTGATGTTCCCAGGTACCGTAACAGTCTTCTCGGGCATTTTCTGCAGAAATGCCGGATCGTACAAATGGATTGGCTCTGCTTCCGTTGAGTAGCAAAGAAAAAGATGGCAGGTTGAAGGACGAGAAAGACAGCAGGCTCAAAGATGAGTTCCATAAGCTGTTGAATGGAACCCATGGGGATCCTACCGATCGGGTATGGCAGTAGCTCTCAGCAATGAACAACACTCTCGAGCCCTCCTTAAAATCTTTACTACCTGTTAGGCTGTTGACAATGTTGTGGTATATCTGTTGAGCTTGTAGCCATCTTTAGGCGTGCTGGTACAAAACAAACTAACTGCCTTGCTGTGCCCACTAGTTTCCCTGCCACTTTGGCTGACGCTGTGTGTCTCTGACCGTTTCAGCGGCAGCGGGTGCAGATGAACGGGAGGCACGACGAGGACATGAACCACCACAGCACGCTCTCCGACGCCACCGCCAACGGCACATGAGCCTTTCCGCCGGGAGTTTTGTCATCGCGCCCAAGGAGAATCCTGTGGGCGATGTTGAGGAAAACTGCCCTAGGCTTGAAGGCTCCAGCCACCCTCGCCTGATCACCGGTGAAAATTATTCCAAAATTCCCTGGTCCACATTTGGATCCTTCATAATTCGATGGCCTTCCTTCCAGAAAGCAACTAAATATTGGATATGATTCGGGTGTAATGTATATATCGATCAGCTTAATCCATTGATGCATTCTATGTCATATCGGCTGATGAATCCCGTTTTGCGTGTACTCTGTCTCCTTGGATCGGTGGTGCCAAACTGCCATTGGCCTGCCCACGC
Organism: Poa pratensis; assembly: GCA_947311845.1. Taxonomy (NCBI): domain Eukaryota; kingdom Viridiplantae; phylum Streptophyta; class Magnoliopsida; order Poales; family Poaceae; genus Poa; species Poa pratensis. The sequence goes on along the minus strand of CAMZMU010000060.1, from coordinate 32,545,249 downwards.
TCCTGTGCTGCGTCGCGTTTACGGCGGCGACGTACGCCCGTATGGGCGCGGGCGCGGCACATGTCACGAGTATACTGGCTAGTAGTGTGATGTATATCTGCCAAAGCTGTGATACGCGTGCTAGCCGCACCGTCCGAATGCCATCGAGTGCAGAGTGCGTGCCTTGGGACCAAAATCTTACAACCGTCTTGTTTTGGGAAAAGAGTAGTTGCAACTTGCAACCAAATGTAAGAAAAGCAAGTAGAGATATGCCCAAAATCCACTTCCTGCGGGACTGGATGTTCGTACAGTGGAAGAACACATTTCAAAATGTCAAAACAAACCCCCAAACAAATCTCGGTATATTTGGACATTTTATGTTCGCACACACAGTTCGCGAAAAAAAAAACTTTTCGTGTGTCCTATATAAAAAGAGAAAATTTTGGATCGTGAAAAATCTGCTAAAGCAATAAATTTGTCTTGCATAGAACACAATCGTGAAACTTTAGGTGTGAACATAAAATATCTGATGTACATCCAAAAGTTTATTTCATATTTTTTTGACATTTTAAAATGCTATCAAAATTAATTTTCTAGAATGAACTAAATGCTGTCGTTAGCCAAAACACAATGGGACTAACATACTGCTGCTTCTCATCTTTCTAAGCAATCTAGGTTGATCTGATTTTCAATTTCCCCTTCCTCCGGCGATGGCTGGCGGCCGCTCCGTCTACAAAACGTTGCTAACGGGGAATGATCCTTCCCCTGGCTATACGTTGGTAGGTAGGTGAGACACCCGGTTCTCGAGTATTCCTCAGCTGAGTCTCAACTTTTCGTCGAGTATGTCGAACCTGGGTCTCGAACCCCGGTGGGTTGGCTCCACAGCACAAGCCACCAAGCCAGTGCTTGGTCCTCGGCGCAGACGATCAAGCTGCATTCACCCACAAAGTTTCAAAAAACAGTCAGCCAAATTAATCTGCATTTATAGCTGGCCCTACTCACAGCACACAGTACCACTGCATCTTCAAGTACGCTCAATACATATCGTTGTAATTTATTGCACGCTCCTCGGAATTCTGCAGGCTAGTCTCACCAGATCCCATGCCCGCACACCCACGATGTGAGAGCCTGCACAAAGGGTGGGCGTTCGGTCTGTTCGGTTAATTCGGTTCGGTCTATTTGGTCTTTAAGAAATTCGGTTATCTGAAAATGAGGACCAAATTAATCTCGGTCTTTTTAGTTTTCAGCTATTCGGTCTTCGGTTAATTCGGTTCGGTCTTCGGTCATGACCAAATAGACCGACTACACAACTAATTACACAAAATCAACTAATCATTTTTCAAAAGTTAACACTTTCAACGGTGCACCTGCAGGCTTGCTGCATGCACGCAAGGAGTACGCAGTCTGTAATTCTACGTCGGCTAGATGATTACGTACTTGTGTATTTTTTTTACCTGCTACATATGTAGTCTTGGGATTAGTACTGGTGGCTAAGTTGTTAAAGCGAATGGATGAATACAAGATCATGGGGACAAAGTAATGGCGTGATTGGGCTAATTTTGTCACCATGAGCAGGCTAAAAATAGGGTGGAGAGATGGGCTTTAGTATATTTCGGTTAATACGGTCAGTTCGGTCATCTCAAGACATAGGACCAAAATAACCAAATTTAATTCGGTCACTCAATTGTCGGGACCAAAATTAATTCGGTCCTATATTATTCGGTCAGTTCGGTTTCGGTCTCGGTCTTTTCAGTTTCGGTCTTCGGTTTTCGGTTTTTGTGCCCACCCTTACTGGACATCTTACCAGAACAGGGCCGCTGCGCTGCAATTAACACTGACAAAATTGTAGGAGTATGTGGTTAGTTATTTGTCAAACACATCCAAGCACGTCAATCTAGCAATTGAACATGTGAACAGAACACAGTTCCATCGTCTCCATGAGCATTACTATTTTCACAACATCTGCTTTATTATTTTTCTGCAACATTCTTCAGCACTGAGCTGGAAGTAGATTTCTCTTGCAAAGAAGAGTTACCCCCCCGTTCTGTTTAACAGGATCATAAACATTGGAACAAAAGTAGGCATACAGAAATCTACACAGGATCACACCGAATCAACAGACAAAAAAGCTAGGAAATGACTAACATCAACACAAATCATGTTCTTCAAACCGCCATCATAACAATCGCGAACAACCGAGCTTCTATTATTCGCTCTAATCTCCAGCCCAATTGCCAGGGCTCCTTTCGTCGTTCCGAATCCGGATCCTTCCACAATACAGGCAAATTCAAGGCCATGATTCCCCCACCACATATTTGTGTACGTCTTCATAACTTAACTTCGTCTTAGCCTGTTCTTCAGTTTTGCTAAATCTAACCCACATGTCTGCACCAATGGCTTTGGGGATTTTATTGAGGTCCGCTTGCCTGGCCAAACTCATCCGGGGACGTTGAAGTGAAAGAGCCATGAGATGACAAAGGCGAAAACCATGCAAGCAAGAAGGAAGTTGAGAAACCGATGCCCTTGCCAAAATCTCTGAGATTCGGTTGGTAGGGCTTGCACAGCTGTTGTGCTGTTTGTCTCGTTCCATTGTTCGGTGATTTCTGAATCACCAAAACCTACCACATTGCATGCGACTGCGCTGCAGATTTCACAGGTCCTAGGCAAACAAAAGAGAGAAATACTTTAGGTTCATCATCCACATTCATATTGCACATAGTTATCTTTGCACTTGAAAACGGAATAATCCTAGAGGGTCACTGATTGTTCTTAGTTACGGCAAAGGTAATAGGTAGATGATGCTTTAAGTGTGCAATAGAAAAGGTTAGTAACCAAAAGAAACCTCAGGCAGACATCAAGTAAGACCTCTAAAAGCAAAAGCAGTTCAGCTGCGCAAACAAATATAATTGAAGCAATCTTGATAATCATGGAAGGAAAGACATATGAGATCCATATTCATGCATCTATGGCATGGCCTTGGTGTTGCTTAGAAAGGCTAGGCATTTTGCAGAACTTATTTTCAGGTCTGGATGTTGTCTAAATTGCAAGGGGCATTGAGACTTTGAGACCCACCAAACCATAAAGATTGTTATCCAAGGATGTAAAATAAGCACATGGCACATCATTGACAATGGTCCCCTTACTCTCTTAACACAGGAAGAACATTAAATATGATGCTAAAGAACCCACTGCATTGCATGATTTGTAGTGCTGGATATTGGAATGGAAAAAACATCGAGTTTTGATGCAGTTGCAATCACACAATTGACTAATTTGCATCATAAGAAAATGGATTTCTAAACCTGCCAGCTCATATTGAAAAGGTGCACTAGACTAAAACAATAAAAATGTTAGCTAGCTTCACACGTTAGACATTGAGTGTAATGCTTCATTGAATGACAGCAACAGTGAAGGAGTATGGGGGAAATGTGCTGCTATGCTGTACACTATATGTCAATATTCTCCACAGCAGGTTACTCCAATTTCTTTTGTTGATGCTAATGTACTAATTAAGAACCCACTAGTAATGTTCCTGTTGCCAGTTGCTATATTTGGTTCTCAGCAATGGTGTAACTACTTTCAGTAGAACATCTTGTCCTCTTTAAGGTTTATTATAATGTACTGTGCCGACTTCATCTTCCATAGAAATAGTTTGGACGATCTGTAACTGATTCAGTAATTCCTTAGCTATCAAAAGCCATAATTTTTTTAGAACCTGCTCCCTTTGTATACGCCTTTCCCGAATTAGAACTCTTATCGCCAAGGATCAGCTCAACACAGTATAATTCTTGACTACAATTCCATCACACAACCACTTTTTGTAGTGGGAAGGGACAGAATGACACCTCCCCCTCCCTACAGCACCCAACAGAACGCGTGTCTCACAGACTCGCATCAGAGTATCAGACCAAGTCAATCTATTAAGAAACAAACTTTGGTCAACACAACAATGTCAGATGAAACGGGGATTCTGTGAGAAAGACAAACTAAATGAACTAATCCTAACTTTGTCCCCCTCCAATGATCTCAACCTACAAACCTATACTCCTACTAATTAATCCACAACTACTTTACCCTTCTGCCCCTTTAACCTTTGCCCATCTAAAGAATGAAAGAGCTAAAGAAAACACCACCACCTAAGATTCTTTAACCATGTGTTCATCCACCCAAATATCTTTCAGGAAAAGCCTATATCTGAAACAAATCTTGAGTTTTTTCACGGTTACACTGGATACACATAAATATCTGAAAACCCTGCAACGGGTTAGAGTGTTATGCTGAATCCAGTTAATTGAATTGAAGTGAATTGGCTAATTTTATTCGAGTTAACGCACTGATTTGGAACATTGCGCCTAATCAAATATATTTGAGAATGAATTGGATGTAATCAGCCGAGTTAAGTGAGTAGTGGGAGCTTACTTGTTGCCTCTGATCTTGAACCAGGTCTCGGCGCACTGCTTGTGGGAGTAGGACAGGTCGCCCTTGCAGGAGCAGCCGAGCGTGATGCCGACGCCGGAGTCGGCCGCCGCGCTCTCGAGGCCTAGGTGGCAAATGCGGCAGTTCATCTCGGCCTTCTCGGGGCTGCCCTTGATGATGTCGGCCAGCCCGGCCTCCAGGTCGACGTCGTCCAGCGAGCACTCGGACACGCACGACGATTTCCTGAAGTGCTCGCCGCCGGCCTGGATGTCCTCATCGCTGTCGCCGCCGCCGCCGCAGGAGCTCTCGCGGGCGGAAGCGCACCGCGAGATGCAGTCCTCGTAGGCGGCGGACTCCTGGCGCGAGTGCGAGGGCCACGACCGGTCCTCCGCATCCGTGAAGTACTGGCTGTCCTCCCCGTCGTCATCCACGAACTCGTCGTCCGCGCGCCACCCCTCGCCGCGCTCGAGGTCCAGGTCCTCGGCCTCGGTGGCCACTGCCGACTGCGCGCCGTCGCCGACCATTGCTCCTCCTCAGGTGGAAATATCTACCGCTAGATAGGCATCAAATGCCGCAACCTGACCAAAACAAAATCCCAAGAAACGGGGAAAACCATTTCAGCCACCACCCGCAACATCAAATCCCACCCAACACATGAAGAAACAGATAAATTACCAACAAAAATGCCGCCACCAAGAATCCCACCGCTAATAATGCAACGGAAATCTGCGTCGAAGATCAAAAATGCATGCAATGCGATCGCGAGAAACGATCCGGCAAGAACTGAACCCCCTCTACTAATGCGGCAACAGACGGCTGAAGCGGCGGGTTGTCGTGAGGTTTCTTGATCCATAACCGCAGGACACGCAACAAGACAAGGGCAGTCGGAGGAGAGGGAATAAAGAGAACGGATTGTACTGGTAGCGGCCACACACACAGTGAGGTGAGGGGAAAAGAGGAAGGGGGAAGAAAGGAAAATGGAGTTCTGTGCTTGTCGGGGGTGAATAGGAGGAAGACAGAGAGGGGAGGGACGGGTTGGGCTGACTTGGGCACACTCTCAGCTCACTGTCTTATGGCCATGGGTGAATAGAGTGATGGGTCTCGTGGAGAAGAGTGCAGCTCACCAGTCAAGATCGCTTCCTATGAATCCGTGGTGTACTTCTGGTGGCTGGATGCAGTGGAGTTTACGGTCTTGTTCAAAGAAATTCTACATGAGAATTTTGAGAATTCAATTAATTAGGATTTTTCTCTACAGTTTTTTTATAGAATCGAAAACCATACAAAATAATTATAATATACTTTGCATTTAATTTGAAAGAATTTTGTTCTTTCTCTTTACGGCAACCATGACAAGGCACGTGTCCTCTAAAAAATTTCATGTATTTTTCCGTATGGTGCAACCAAACAACATCTATTGCAGACTTCCGTATTTCCATTCACGGCACATGACATAACATGTCAATTCTAAGTTTTTTCTCTAGTATTTTATTTTCAAAATCCAGTGAACCAAAGAGGCGAACTACAAACTTGAGAAAGCGACATTGCTCGTTCTATTTTGTCTTGATAAAGACTCATCTAACACCCTGCCATATAGTATCTATATTCGCATAATAAATGAATAGTTTAATATTGCTGAGCAATGTGTTTTTCGAAATTCTCATGAGAACTAAAGATACAGGGAAGATAGCCACACTACTACTAGCTCGGGCTGCAGCGAGTCGTGTTCGAACAAGGTAGACTAGGCTCTACTCATATGGAAATTCGAGCGAGCTCAGGGTGAGGTGAGTAAAAGGTCGAGGCTTATACGTAATATGTGTAACGATCTCGATTTCTCGTCAAGCTAGTGTAGAGCTAAGCAAGACTTACGATATTCAAAAAAAAAAATCATCCGGTCCATTAACGTTTTCCATTAGCCATAACACAAAAAATCACACCAGATAACTAATTGGGATAACAAATTATTGGCCAAAAGAAGTAATTTTTGTAATGTCAGCTCGAAATAGTTTTTTTTTCATGAGTAGTGTATTGGTAGGAGCGGAGAAGTAAATATTCATAGCCGATTTTCTCTCTTCCAACGTTGTCTAAATTTGCTCTAAGATTATCTAGGCCGAGATCACGTACCATGTTAATGCTTAAATTTCCTCTAGGCTTAATTAATATTCCAAATTTCCTTGCTTATAAAAGGAAGAAGAATCCCGTTCACAACAAACATATAAGGTAACAAAAAATCATTTTCATTTAATATAATATTTTGCGCTCGACCAAGCGTTGTTTCAAGATTAAATCGTTTTATGGTTGAGTTTTTTTTCGAAAACGGGAAATACTCCGGCCTTTGCATCGATTGATGCATATAGTTCTTTTATTGTAACCAGTTGAGCTAAATAAGACACTCATACTCAGCTTACTTCTTTTGAAGTTCATCTCAAGTCGAGCTAAGAAAAGAGTTAGGGCTCATTTGATTCGTAGGATTGCCAAATGATTTGTATAGGACTGGAACCCCATGGGATTTTTTCCTATAGGAATCTTGTAGTACGAACTTCATAGGAAAAAAACATGATGTCTAACCTCATGAAAAAATTCCTTCACCACAATCAAACAAACTTTCTGTTCCCATAGGATTCAATTAGACATGCCATCCCAATCCTATGAAATTCCTATTCCTACACTTTCCCATTCCTACGAATCAAACGAGCCCTTAATCTAGAGGCACTCACGAGTTTCAAACTTTTCTTGCACCTAACTAATATTGTTCTCTGCACCGATGATTTTTGGATGAATTCTTCAGAGTCATTCCTTCTCCTTGTGTTGGGAAGAATTTTGTCTTGCGAAAATTCAGTTATCCAAACGAATCTTCACCTGCTGTGCAAACTGCCAAGGATAAGATGGAATCGGGCACGATAGAGACGAGTTAATTATGCCATTCAAAGAAAGATATCTTTCGTGTCGTGGCCTCCTAGATTATCAATGATTCCCCAAAGTTAATAACAAATGCTGAGTAGGAGTATTGGCTACTCTACTTTCGATTAGTCTATAGTGTAATTGCTACTCTACGCTAGATTACCAATGATTCGGCAATGTCAGGAGCAAGTTCAGTGTTTCCTACGTATTTGTTTACTTGGGTGCGTACTCGATCGACAAATTGTAAATTGCATAACAGGGGTCTTTGATCATCATGTCAGAGTATAGCATGATGCGCATATATATAGTGAGAATTAATCATGGAAAAGGAGCTGTGGTGACCATGGGTGAATGAATGGCAAGTCTCCAGTTTCATGATCTCAGCGAGGCACGCTCCATCTGCACTCCACTGGGCAAGCAACCGCAAGTAGCTCGACAGCCTGTTGGAGTTACTAATTTGGTACTATAATGAAGGTGTTTTGCCAATTTTGCGATCCGCACTGAAACCATTGCCTGCCTACTGATATGATACCCCATTCAGCTCACGAGGGGTTTTACCGATTCGAGCTAAATTGCTATGGCATCACACTGTTCACTGATGACTGTCAGAGCACAACCGCATCTGTATGAAGGCCATGAGTTTTAGTCCCTCCACGGCCACCGGAATACCAGAACTCAGAAAGCCATGATTTGTCATGATCTGTTTCTTTGGCATGCTTGAATCCTGTTTTATTTTCTCTGTGTGTTTTAAACGGGTGGAAAACAGAAATGCTCCCTGTATAATTTTATCAAGACGAGATAAGTATAGTTTGCTATAAAAATAGTCACCGGAAGACGAGATATGTTTAAACGCTGACCAACGGGAACGACATGTTTAGCTTGCCCAAAAAATACCCACGGGAAACCCTGGTCAGCCCAAAATCGTTCTTCTCTCCTCCACTGATGGATGCTCCCTGCAGATCCCTCGTTCTCACCGCTGGGGAGAACCGGAGAAGGTGGCAGGTTCGGAGGGAAGACGTGTGCGTCGTCATCATTCTACCCCCGGCTGCATGGATCATTATGTCCCCCCAAGCTCACGTCGGAATCCATGGGTGGACGGCGGAAAGGCAGGCCGCCATGATTCCACCTGCTACGACCTTCGTGTCGCCATGGAAACATGGCCAAGGATCGTACCCGAACCGTGCTGACGACGTGTTTAGCCGTGCTTGCATGTCCGGTTAACCGATCGTTGTCTCGTAGTCGCAGCTCATATGTGTGCGTGCACGTGAGTGAGTAGCGTAGTGTGGCCGACGCTTGCTGGTGGTGTGTTGCCTTCGATCGAGCGAGAGTGACAGAGTGGCGTCTTTGGTGGATTGTGATCTGAGTTCTAATTATGGAAGGAAACACGGCACATGCGGTTTGCTCTTTCGGTGCCTTGCTTTCGTGGTCTTTATGGTACAGCAATCAGGGTCATCAGGGAGAAGGAGTGTGGACCTAACGAAATTTACCTTGTTAATTACTCCATCCGTTGTAGATTAAAGAAGTTTTAGAAGTCACTCTAAATTTACCCTGTTTATTGAAAAATGTGCAAACATCAGCAACATAAAATTTATGTAGTAAAATATATATTCATGATGGACCTAACGAAACTAAATTGGTGATTTAGGTGTTTGAGATTTTTACTACCTTCAACAAAGGCTGCCTGATTAGTGATCTACTATTTCAACGTGAGTCCGCATAATAGTTGTTGAAGCCGCCTCTACCATTGTCGATTGACCGGCTAACGACGCCTCGCTAGTCGGATGCCACTAGAGCTTTTTTATGTCTAATGAAGGAAACGGAGCACATGTGTGCTCTTTGGGAGCTTTGCTTTCCTAGTCTTGATCGTATATCAATTAGGTCTCCTAAGTTAAACTTCCCTAATTGTATCTTGTTTACTGAAAAATATGTAAACATCTACTACATCAAATCTATATATATAGTATAAAAAATATATTTATGATGGATCTTACAAAACTAAATTGGTGATTAAGATATTTGAAATATTTTTCAATAAATTTGGTTAAAGTTAAAATAGTTTGATTTTTGACAATCCAATGACTTCAATTAGCTTGGACCAAATGAATAGAAAAATAATTAAGCCATTTAACCATTCATTCTTAATTAAGGACGATAACGAAAACTAGAAAATGGCATGAAGCTGTTGAGTGTGGTACGCGCAACTGCCCGAGTGCTTAATAAATAAAGAGAAGAAAAGTACCTAGCAGGAATCTAGGGAAATAATTAATATTAGCGACTTAACCACCACAAAGCACCACCAACTCTGCTAATGTCTTTACCTGCAAAGTGCGCTGCATTTTAAGCTGCTTCCTGGTGTTTCCATTCAGCCCATCCATGCCCCATGGTCCCTGGAGGAGCACAGAGATCTCCATAATATCTGAAATTTACTATATTATCCAACACACAGTTGGAGTCCACATGTCCCACCGGTCATTGACCCTAAGCAGCAACATGCATCATCAACTCGTATTTACTGAAACACTAATAGTGGGTGTGTGCTCCATGTCAAAAAAAAAAAAGTGGGTGTGTGCTTGTAGTCAAACTAAAGCGACCCTCTCCTTCAAGCATTGAAAGAAATTATGTATGATAGAGGATTAGGTGCCAGCCCTCCCAGTGTGATAGTAACAAAGTACCAGGGCACATACTGTACTGGTATGCTAGCATCAAACTACTCTATGTAGTTTTTAAGCAAGTGCTTAAGCTTTTCTTTCCAACAAAGTACTTTAGGACGCTTGAGACCTACTCTTCAGCCATGGCTAGCTGACAGTCTGCCACCACGTTCAGTTGTTCTACTACATATAACAAACTGAATCACCTAACCACTACTCCATCCGTTTCAAAATATAAAATGTTTTAGACTTTTAGGTATTTGGCATGACTATATGCGGATTTAACTGAGTGAAAATACACACTACGGGAAACAGTCAAAACGCCGACGGCAGTCCGCCGTCGGCGTAGCAACGATAGCCGTCGGCGTAGTCCTACGCCGACGGCCGCCGTCGGCGTATCGTCGTCGGCGTAGGACGCTGTCGGCGTACGAACAATGCCGTCGGCGTATCCGTCGCCGTCGGCGTATCTGAAGTGGGACCCACAAAAGGAACGTTGACTGTCTCCGTATGCTCCACCTATACGCCGACGGCAGTGCCGTCGGCCTAGTCTGCCACGTGTGCTGATCTGGTGCGTCTGGGAGGAGTGTTACGCCGACGGCAATGCCGTCGGCGTATAGGTTACCATATGGTCCTCCAGCGTCGACGTGGCGCCATCCTGTGCGTCCCCGCAGCATACTACGCCGACGGCAATGCCGTCGGCGTAGACTTGACCATATTTTCAGTTTCTGAAATTTTTTGCTGCTGGTTTCTGGCGCATTTTAAATACAATTAAAATTGCACAAATTATAAAACATCACAGAAACATCAAATAAAACATCACATACATATCCAAATGACACAAACATGATTCAAATTCATCCAAGCATTCATACAAACTCCAAACAAGTTCGAATTCACACACGCTACACCCGAACACATCCTACACCTCCCGAGAGCCCGAGGCCGATGATTCCTTGCCTTGGCTCATCTTGGTCAATCACCTGCATTGAGAAAGGATAAACTTGTAAGCATGTTGAAAAATGTAGTAAATAAGAATAAAGACGTAATGCAATTAAGAAGAAGCATGTTGAAAAGTAAATAGTACGCAAAAGGACATAAAAGACCCTCACCCCTAATCATCACTCTCATAGTTAAGTCCTGGGTTGTCATCATCACTATCAACATCACTATCACGAGTGTTGTATATTGGAACCTCCTCGCACGGTGGAGGCTCATCATCGTCATCACTATCACTCTGTAACTTGTTGAGCATATCTATATCCTTTAGATTCACCACTACGTCACCACCTGTTTGTGCATTGTCCTCGCGGTCCTCAAGACCTTGTATGCCAAAGTCCCCAAAGGTTTGTTCCTCTTGATAGAAAATCCCCTCGTATGTTTTAGGGTCAATGTTGTTGTAATCGTCTTCGGAGGGCATGGGTAGCTTACCACGTGGCGATACATGGAACACGACTTCCCAACCAATGAGTCCCTCTTTCTTGCATGGGTAGGGCAAATAATAAACTTGAAAGGCTTGGTGAGCCACAACAAAGACATCGGATCCATTGTAGGTGGTTGAAGGCTTAACTTCAACTAACCCAATGGAAGGGTACTTTTGGTTCCATGCTCAGGGTCGAACCAGTGGCATTTGAACACAACAAGCTTGAGTGATATGTTCGTGTTATTGAACGTCAGCTCATATACGTTCTGTAACCTTCCGTAGTAATCATAATTACCGGCTCCTTTGGTGAAGACCCCGGTATTTATAGTCTTTGCATTAGGCCGACTGTTCTGGTGATGCTCTGTATGGAAGCGGTACCCATTCACATCATACTTCTCATACTTCTCGACTCTACGGTTACAACCTTGGGAGACACATCTCAACTCATCTGACATCACAACGTTGGGATCAGCTCCCTACAAGTACAAATTGTTTTGTGCATTAGTAAGAGGGATAATACACGAATTGCAAGGTAGAAGGGACAGGTTTGAAATTACCTTTTCCCTGAACCAAACCGTGAATTTTTTCTTTCCGGGGGCAGGCTCTTTCAAAAGAGTGTCCAACGCGGCTTCATTGGGTCCATCTGATGTTCCCGACCACATTTCATCCGTGAATTGACTAAAAGGAGAAAATACGTATTAGAACGAAATCATGATAGTAGTTGCAAAGTAATTTGTTCCCCATTTTACCTAAGGAAACTGCCCTCTTCTCCCTGCTCGTCGTGGGTCACTTCCTTCATGTTCATAAGCACATAGAGCATTATGCACTCCAGCTCATCATTGGTCAAGTTATACCTTGTTGGCCACCGCTCTTGCCACCGGGACACTGGAAGAGGACGAGCTTGGGGTCTCGCTTGGGCTCGTCGACATTGTACCGAGAGGCCTGGTTATGCATAGTGGGAACATCATCGGGGTAGTACGTTAGCCTGGCGTCTGCCATCTCCTGAAGGATAGTTGCCTCGGCTATGGATGACTCAATCTTATTTTTGTTTCCACATTTGGTTCGAATATACTTAAACTCTCTCTCAATACAAAACTGCCAACGAAACTGCACCGGTCCACCCAAGAGTACCTCATTCGCAAGATGCACAACAAGATGTGCCATCGGAGTGAAGAAGCCTGGCGGAAATATCGTCTCTAAGTTGCACAGCAACTCCGGCACTAGTTCATGCAGCTTCTGAATAATCAGGGGACATACTTGCTTAGCACAGAGCGTGCGGAAGAAATGGCTCAACTCCGCGAGCACTCGCCAGACACGGTCGGGGAGATACCCTCGAACCATCACCGGTAGCAGCCGCTCAATCCATATATGATAGTCGTGACTCTTGAGCCCGGTGACTTTTGCCGTTTGTATATTGACTCCCTTACTTATATTCGAACAATAGCCATCAGGGAACATCACGACGAATTTGAGCCAATGGAATGCCTCAGACCTTTGCATACTATTAAGGCAGAAGTCAGCATGCGGCTTGAACCAGTTCTTTTGACGGCCTTCAGGAGGCTTCATGTGCATTCTCTCCCTATCACAGAGCTTCTTAACATCAACTCTAGCCTTAACATTATCCTTCGACTTCGGGGTAATGTTCAGGATTGTGTGAAAGAGGGACTCTCCAACATTCTTTTCGGTGTGCATCACATCGATGCTATGGGGAAGTTCGAGGTCCTTGTAATATTCGAGTTGCGTCAAGCCTGCCACGTGAGTCCAGTTGTGCGACACACCATATCCCACATATCGTGGGCCTTTTCTCCCAGCAGGCACGAGAGCACTTAGCTCGGCGTCAACAGCTGCACCATCGAAAGTTGGTATCGCTTTTTCTTCATGCTCAACTCTGCCCTTCTTGAAGTTCTTTTTGTCTTCTCTAAACGGATGCCCTCTTTTGAGGAACTTTCGATGTGTGTCAAACGCGGAATACTTCCGTCCCGCCGTTAGCCACATGAACTCAAGTCGGTTCCTGCACACTGGGCATGGCCACTTACCAGCTGTACACCATCCGCAGAATAGGGCGTACCCGGGCATGTCATGCATGGAATTGTGATACCAAACTTTCATCAAGAAGTTTGTCTTCGATGCACGATCATATGTCAACGTCCCGTGGTGCCAAGAGTGGTTCAGATCATCCACAATTGGCTGCATGTACATACTTAAATTCTTCCCCGGATATTCAGGACCTGGAATGATCAGCGAGAGGAACATGGTCTTCTTTTGCATTAGGGCTCCAGGAGGGAGATTGAGCGGAATAACAAACACGGGCCAGCAGCTGTACGCGGTAGTCGACAAACCATATGGATTGAATCCATCGGTTGCTATCGCGATTCTCACGTTTCGAGCATCTGCTGCCTCATCGGGGTGGTTCGCATCAAAGTTCTTCCATGCCGTACCATCAGATGGATGTCCCATCAATTCCCGGTCGTGCTCATCCTTGTATCTCTTCCCCGTTTTGTGCCATTGCATCTGTGTGGCAGTCTCTTTGTTCATGTAAAGCCGCTTGATTCTTTGTATGAATGGGAGGTAACGAAGAATCTTAATGGCGACATTTGACTGCGTCTTCGTACCATCGGGTCCTTTTACCACATGATACCTAGAGGCCTTACACAAGATACAGTACTTGTCATTGGCAAACTGTTTCCAAAACAAAAGGCATCCTTTTGGACAACAATCTATCTTCTGATAATCCATGCTGAGATCTCGCAGGATTTTCTTCGTTTCGTACATGCTTTGAGGCAGACAATGCCCTTCAGGCAACAGGTTACCAGTTGTTTGCAGATGCGCTTCAAAGCATGAACGGGTGCTGCCATACTGGAGCTTGTTGGCTAGTGCTTGCGAGATGGCATCGAGCTGAGAAACTTTTGCACCCTCGTACAGAGGCCTCTGAGACGAGGCCATCATAGCAAAGAAGGCCTTCGCGGTTGGCTCTGGGTCCTCCGGTTCACGCGGTTCCTCCGGTTCTGGAGGTTCCTCCGGTTCCTCCTGTGATGGTGGCGAATCTGGCATGTCGCCAGCACGGAGATCATCTAGCCAGTTTCTAATCCCATCATCTTCATTGCCATTGATCCGCTGCCGCATCACCCTGCCACTCTCGCGCTCGTACTCATCAAAGTTGACTGTCGTCACGAAGTTCGGCATATACCCACGAGAGAAGAGGTGTTTAATCATATCATCCTTTCCCTGACGTGTACGAAACTTGCAACGAGGGCAAGGGCACTGTCCACGAGCGCCTGACTCTGAACCCTTACGCGCTAACTCCTTCACTAACAAATGCGTCTTCCATACCCACTCATCTGTTTTGTCAACCAAACTAATTCGGCCACTGTACATCCACCCATTATCTGCCATCCTCTGCTGCTTTACTGTGAGCCAAATAATAATAACATGAAATTAAATGCATCATATTTTTATTTTCTTGCATGCAATGTCACCATTTTATTACGGCCAAATTTTATCTTTTACAACATGCAAGGGTTCACATACACTTCTAATAGGTAGGGGCCTATCCCGCCCGAGTACGTGTAGATCGAGTCGTGTCCCATGTTCTACCCCGACCCGAGACGGAATTTCGGCAGCACCTCCCCGCTGTTCTTCAGAATACACGTCTCGAGCTTGTCAAGCCGAGAGGGTGTGCATCCGAAGAACAACAGGGAGGTGCTGCCGAAATTCCGTCTCAGGAAGGGGTAGAACGTGGAACACGACCCGATCTACACGTACTCGGACTGTCCAACAGGACAACCCGGAAGTGTTACGGTTATAAATATGCAAAGATGGACAATCCTGCATATTTATAAATTTGTAACCCTTCCGGATGGGATCTGACTCGGGTTACGCGACTGACTTGGTGATCTAGACCAAAATAAACCTATGCAGCAAGAGAGGCGAAAGATTTATACCCTCGAAGCGTGATCGGTGGCCGGAGAAGGCCGAGAGGAAGCTACGTCATCTGAAAAGTACAAACAATCGAAATATATAAGCAAATATCCCTCCATTTTACCTAATAATTAAACATAAAACAGAATAAACCATAGAACGATGTAACCATATTAGCTTAACATAACACATATAGACAAGTAGCACAATAATACATAGGTAGCATGTATGATAAGTCTAGCAGTACAACAGGTAGCAAGATAAGTCTAGTAGTACGACAGGTAGGATGATAGACATCCTAAACTCGACTCGCGCCGGTGTCAGTGACGTCGTCCAAGCGGCCCCAACAAGAGGACAGGCTGCTGCTAGAGTCCTCGCCCTGCTGCTGCGTGCCGGAGGGGCCGGCCTCGCCCTGCCCGCGCTGCTGCCGGCTCTCGCTCAAGACCTGGTACTGGACCGCCATCACCTGGGGATCAAGGAGGAGATCCTTGACCAAGGGGTCATCCTCGCGCTGGTGGCGCGCCCTGAGCAGCCTCTCTGCCTGCCGGTGCTCCCTCTCCTCGGCCTTCGTCGCGATCCTCATGCCATCTGGCGCTAACATGTGCGCCGCGCTCCGCTCATCCTCAAAGTTGAGGATCGCTCTCGCCCCAAAGTGCTGGACCGCCGCGCAGTCGTAGGCGCGGGCCGCCTGCCACGGGCACCTGAAAGTACCAAGCTGGATCTTCCTGTGATCCACTGTGATCTGAGCTGCCCAAGTCGGGATCTTCGTGGGTCTCCGGTGAACACCACGAAACTTTCGCTCCGGCTCCGACATGATACTTAGTTAAGTAAAAGCATTTGATACAGGGTTAGTCAAGGAAGCATAGATAAAAAAAAAGAACACAAAGAACTAAATCAACTACACATTTAGCTAGAACTAAAATGAATTTGCCCATGTTGCCGACTATACATTTAGCTAGAACTAAATCAACTACAACTAATGCCATGCAAACGAAATAAAATGATGAACATCTAACTAGCAACATTTGCTCTCACCTCAAAATTATGCTAACATGCTCTACCATACTAATTTGCTCCAAAATACTAACTTGCTCCCATCACCTCTACATCGTGCTGACATGCCACTGTCTCACCTGCGGTTGCACAGGCCGCGGCGCTGGGGAGGGGGAGCAGTGCGTAGGGGCCGGTGGAGGACCGCGAGCTGGCCGTCCGGCGTGGAGGAGGTGCGGGGTGGGGGCGTGAGGTGTGGCCGGCGTGGAGGTCGCCGCCGAGCTCGATGCGTCCGGCGTGGAGGAGGTGCGAGGTGGGGGCGTGAGGCGCGGCCGGCGTGGAGGAGGTCGCCGCCGAGCTCGATGCGTCCGGCGTGGGACACGGCCGCGAGCTGGGGAGGGGACACGGCCGCGGCGGATCCTGGGGAGGGGGAGCACGGCCGCGAGCTGGGGAGGGGAGCTGGGGAGGCGAGCGGCGGATCCTGGGGAGGGGAGATGGGCGGCGTGGCGGGCGCGGCCGGCGGAGGAGGACGACGCACTGGGGATGGCGGCGGCGAGAGGATGGGTGCGATGGAGAAAATGGGTGGCTGGCTAGGTGCGGGTGCGGGTGCGACCTAAAAAATGGATAAGGTAAACCTACGCCGACGGCAGCCGTCGGCGTAGTGGTGGGTGGGTTAAGTGGATAATACTACGCCGACGGCAATGCCGTCGGCGTATCCTCTTTTTTTTACTCAATATATTCCCTAATTTAGTAGAGAGAGGACAACAGGTTATGCAAGAGAGGTTACTCCATCAGATGAAGCCAAAGAGGTTAACTTCCCTGTCAAGGAACAAGCTAGTTGTGGATTAGATAAAGAGGCTAATGTGTCGGATAACCGCCCTGTGAATAACCGCCCTGTTTTATGCGACACATATCAGGGAAGTTATATGGCACGCATTGATGGGCACAATGATGCAATTGAGGAAAGGAATAATCCTGTGCAAGTGTTTTTCCAGCGGATTCAGGGTTTCACCGAAGCGGGGCCGACATCACCGGCTTCACTCTCTCTAGTTAGTTTCTGCACTTAGAGGTGAAAACTCCCCTTTCGGGCGAACCGGATGGAATCGTGTGTCGATTTGGGGTAGACTTTGGTTTCTCATGTTCCTATGGCCTAACATAACACAACCAAGCAAAAAAGTCCACTGGGCTACCCCGTTTCGACGCACGTCTATGGGGGTAGACGGAAACGTTAGGGTTTTTCCAGCGGATTCAGGGTTTCACCGAAGCGGGGCCCCGGAGCGTCGGAACCCCACCCAAACCTAGCTTGTGACATACCATATGTATACAAGTGTGTTGTGTGTTGTAAATGTGCAAGAATCTACTCCTACGTGTGACCGACATCACCGGCTTCACTCTCTCTAGTTAGTTTCTGCACTTAGAGGTGAAAACTCCCCTTTCGGGCGAACCGGATGGAATCGTGTGTCGATTTGGGGTAGACTTTGGTTTCTCATGTTCCTATGGCCTAACATAACACAACCAAGCAAAAAAGTCCACTGGGCTACCCCGTTTCGACGCACGTCTATGGGGGTAGACGGAAACGTTAGGGTTTTTCCAGCGGATTCAGGGTTTCACCGAAGCGGGGCCCCGGAGCGTCGGAACCCCACCCAAACCTAGCTTGTGACATACCATATGTATACAAGTGTGTTGTGTGTTGTAAATGTGCAAGAATCTACTCCTAGGTGTGACCGACATCACCGGCTTCACTCTCTCTAGTGAGTTTCTGCACTTAGAGGTGAAAACTCCCCTTTCGGGCGAACCGGATGGAATCGTGTGTCGATTTGGGGTAGACTTTGGTTTCTCATGTTCCTATGGCCTAACATAACACAACCAAGCAAAAAAGTCCACTGGGCTACCCCGTTTCGACGCACGTCTATGGGGTAGACGGAAACGTTAGGGTTTTTCCAGCGGATTCAGGGTTTCACCGAAGCGGGGCCCCGGAGCGTCGGAACCCCACCCAAACCTAGGTTGTGACATACCATATGTATACAAGTGTGTTGTCTGTTGTACCTGTGCAAGAATCTACTCCTAGGTGTGACCGACATCACCGGCATAACTTTCTCTCTAGTGAGCCAGGAAAAGTTTTTATTTGTTTTACATGTATATGTTGTAGGGTTGGGTTCCGGAAAACTCAAACCGTTATTTTACGGGGGTGGGATACTGAAATTGGGAGGGCAATTATAGGTCCAATATATATATAAATTACAACTACATTAAATATTATGTAGAGAAATAAATAAATGAATATTATATACGAAAATAAATTAAAAAAAACAACTAAACGCCGACGGCAGCCGTCGGCGTATCAACGACGCTGGACGGTTCCGTTATGTCGCCTTTTGTACGCCGACGGGATTTAGAACGCCGACGGCAGCCGTCGGGGATGTAATTCTACGCCGACGGCGCTTCGTACGCCGACGGCCTGTTCGTCGTCTGCCCTAGCCCGTGCTGTACGCCGACGGCCCCGACATTTGGCCGTCGGCGTACAGGACGGCCGTCGGCGTTTTGACGGTTTCCCGTAGTGACACACTAAAATATGTTTAGATACATGAAGATACATATGAATCTGGAAAAATGCCAAAAACATCTTATATTTAGAAACGGAGGGAGTACCATCCTAGAAGCATAGGGCGAGTGAGAGGGCGAATTGGGTACAGGAATTACTTTCTAAGAGATTTAAGAGATTATATAGCTGATGGTCTCACTTAAAATTGCATGAACTGAGGAAAAAATTGAGAGACAATTCACACACCAGCCTATTATACCGATTTTAGCAGGTTTCCCTGAAAGACAGAACCATGCATGGCAGTTTCTGAAACCCTGCGGCAGTGCAGCACAGATAAAAGCCGGATACTGATGAAATCCACGAGGACAGGACACTTCAGAGACCCAAGAGATCCCAGAACTAATGACAATTGAAAAGAAACAGAGGTGTCATGATTCGGCATCGATGTAGCTCAGTGTTCAGAACAGCAGAGTCTACCGAGTTATATTGCTCGGGATCGTGCGATCTGTTATCAGGCCGATGCATGGCCATGAGAGCAGAAAACCGTAGAAGGAAGAACCCCAGAATCTCCATTAATTCAGACAGCAGCCACTGGACCAGGCCAATTAACAAGAAAGATGCAATGTACCCTCACGGTACATTACATATGCGCAGTCTATAATGGCTAGAGATTTTCCTGTACCAAGTACTACTAAAGATTGCTGTAGTAGTACTAAACAGTCTGCAGACCGATCTTGAATTTAGAGAGAAACATGATGAAACGGTCCCGGTACTAGCAAATGTACTGATTCGGGCTTAATGTTCCGTGGCAGGTAAAGCTATGTGCCCCATTTATGTTATGAACAGCATACGGCGTCGAGGTGGCAGACTTGCTAGCGGATCGCATGACAGATTTGACAGTGAGATTAACCCCGACGCAGGTTACGGTGCGACGAAGGGTAGCAGACACTATGGAGAAGAAACTAAGCTAGCCCGGGACCGAACTGAAACTGGGGTACTGACGGCGTATCCATGGCTTGCAGGTGCCATGAAGCTAGTGCCATGTGAATATGGGACAATTGGTATCTTCATATTCGCTTTATAAAAAGAGTGTATATGGGACACATGATTTCTGAAGGTTATGTTCATCCTCGAGGGCCTGTCTGGAACACATGGCTTTCTGTAAGAATGGTAGGGCAAATGGTGTAAATCATGCATGCTAGGACGATTACTGTTCATTGTTTTACTAGTGTGTACTTGTAGCGTTGTAGTTCCTCTCATGTCTGTGCTAAAGCTAAGCCACAGGGCAGACCAGTCTCGTACAGCTCCGTCGTTAAAGATCTCCGTGCAATACTTTTTTTTTAAGTGGATCTTCCACAGCGAGCGATCAACAGAAATTACAGAGAGAAGAACAAACGCACGCCGAGGAACAAAGAAGAAAGGAACCCAGCACAACAGCAACAAGGCCAAGAACACAACACAGAACCTGGAACCT
The DNA here is from genome assembly GCA_947311845.1 of Poa pratensis. Classification (NCBI taxonomy): domain Eukaryota; kingdom Viridiplantae; phylum Streptophyta; class Magnoliopsida; order Poales; family Poaceae; genus Poa; species Poa pratensis. Next base: position 32,524,964 of record CAMZMU010000060.1, on the reverse strand, counting down.
TGAACGCTGATCCTCCACAACACCCGCTAGCAACCTCTTCGTCGCCGGAGAGGAAGCAGTCAGGCCGCCGCCACGCCCCGGAGAGAGAGCACCCCCACTCTTGTAGAAGACCGCATGAGCCGTCCGTCGCAGGCGACGAAACCGAGCACGTTGAACACGCACGGCCATGGCGCATCCTCTCCGCATCCACCCAGCTTCCAACAACCCTGCACCGAGCACGACCTCCTCTTTGCCGAAGCCGTCGCCGAGAAACCAAACACGCCTTGAACTTCCCCCCTCGCCACCACGGCAGGCCAAGGCACGACGAAGCAAGGCCTTCTGAAAGCAGAGCAAGCTGAACCACGAACTCCTCCCCTCGCCACCACGGCCGGCCGGAGAAGGCAGAACAGCGCTCGAAAAGCCGGCGAGCACCTCCGATAACCACACGTTGAAGATCTCCGTGCAATACTGAATGAATAAGTTTCTGCATCTACAGTATTATTCAGGATGTCAGGGCGCCAACATTTCGTCTAGCAAAGAATCAAATACTACGCGGGAAACATCTGTTTTCTAATGTGATTGCAACCTCGACTCCTCTAGGCCCGAAAGTATGATCTTGGACCGGCTTAGTTTCTTGTGAAACTGTCCCGAACATCTCTGAGTTAGCATCACCACCTGGTGCTTCTTTATGCTGGCATCAGTAGGCGTATCACAAACATATGTAAGCACACAAAAATCTAGCACTGCACTACACCGTGTTGCCCAGCAATGCGGCATGTCATGGGTGAGTGAAGCAAGAAAAGATCAAAATCCTCCTTTGACCTGCATTATAAAATTGCTCCAGGGTCAGGTGGGCTGCCATAGTGCAGTCGAAGAAGCTGCGGAAACATCGCAAGTTACTGGTGAGACAACCACAACAATTAACCAGAAGCACGATGATCGACTGTCTAGGGTAGATCACTGGACACTGAATAAAGACGTGATAACAACAAGAGAAAAGAGAAAAAACATGAAAAAGCGCCGTTGCCGGGGATCGAACCCGGTCACCTGCGTGACAGGCGGGAATACTTACCACTATACTACAACGACCGAGTTGTTTATGAGGCTTAAACATTCATATTCACGATAGAACGAAAAAACCGAGACACACCAGGCCGGAGCAGCCCAGCCCTTCGCGCGTACCGGCGTATGCGTCCTCTCGTTTCATCTTCCTCGCCGAATTTTCCGTTTCAAACCCCCTCCGGCGTTCTCTCCCCCACCCCAAAACCCTACCGTCTCCTTGCCCTCCACCGACGCCATGGCGTCGGATTGTGGCAGTGTCCACTACAACGGTAAGCGCCTCTCTCCACACCCCATCCCTAACCCTAACCCTAACCCGACCCCAAATCCTAACTCCGCCCCCTCCCGCCGCAGTCGGCGGCCCCATCCTGAACGCGGTATTCGAGGCGGCCTTCGAGGGCGACCTCCCCACCTTCAAGGGTACGTAGGTTGCCCCCTTCCCCCGTCCCAGATTTTGTTTGTGCCCGAGTGCTGAATTTGTTGGGGTCTGAATCCGTTGCAGAGCTGGTGATGTTGCTGGACATGGGCAGGGGCCGCCCCAAGGAGGTGATTGAGGCATTGAGGGTGGAAGATGAAGGAGATCCTGAAGGTTTCAGTGCGCTGCACGCCGCCGCCAAAGGAGGGAGGACCGATGTGTGCAGGTACCTGGTCGGGGAGCTGCTGGTAGATGTGGATGTGGTCGACAAGAAAGGTCCCTCTCACTCAATTTGGCCCTCTAATTTATTGCTTTAGGATCCTGCCCACACCTACGATGTAGGTTTGGTCAAATTTTATAAAGTGCTACTACATGTTACATTTGTGGCGTGTCAATGCTGGAATTATGTTTTGTTCTTTTCACCTAATTTTTACCGATAGCTAGATCAGATGAGTTGTGGTATTCTTGGTATATATAATTGTTTTGTGCTTGCTATGATTTTCCACATTAGTACGAAACAATGTATCACAGCCATTAATATTTGCCTCATAGAATAGTATTATGATTTAACATATTCTGTTGTGCTTACTCATGAGTCACGATCTTGTAGCTTTGTATGAATTGACCCGGTCTTAGTTTTGATACCTATTTTAATAATACCCTAAATAAGCATGTCTCGTATAAATAGGCTACTCATCGAGGGCAAACTATTCTTCATTTGAGGATTGTTTGATTATTTACTTAGCTGCACATCTGCATATGCTCCAACTCCTTGAGTATGCGTCCCATTCTTCATATATAGGGCAGTATTATATCTATTTTTTTAAGTGTTATTCTGAAATCCTACTCCATATTATATCTATATCCCATGATCATATTAAACGCAGTATACTTTGTGTATCTTGGAGATATATTTCTGAATTTCTTGCTCTCAGAGCAGTGTTACGAAACTTCCGTGGTTGTATAATTTTGGAGATAAGAAATGCTTTGATACTAAAATGATCTTATTTGTTTGCTTTTCCCATAAGTGCTTTGATATAATCTCATTATTGTATGCTTGTCTGCTTGATAGGTAGAACACCTCTGTTTTTTGCAATGCACAGTAAGAATGTGGGTACTGCCACGTATCTTCTTGATCATGGCGCTAATCAAGACAAAACCAGTCATGATGGACTTTCCCTGTTACATTCTGCCGCGGTAACAGGTCTACCTCTATGAACACACATCTCTGTTGTGCATCTGTGCACTACAATTTCTTTAATATCTTTTCAGTCTGAAAACTGTTATTGTGTGGTGTGCTATTGTTATGTAACTCGGACCTATTTGCCTTTGTTTTGTAGCACTTATTTTTTCTGCAAGTTATATTCAACCCGATAGTTAAGTTAATACACACTAATTACCCAAGGCCTAATATAAAGTAAATAATCTGAATTCTCATGTTTTATTGATTGTGAGAAAAGCCCAATATATAGAAGGGATAACCTGACTCACAAGCCGAGTCAAAAATCTAAACAGGACTCTGCACCTAATCCGAATCTGAACCTAAATCCTAGCCACTTTGGGCTACACCAGGAGGTGGCGCGGTCAGGGCTGGTTCCCCTCATAACACCTGACAAGTCCTTCCGCTCGGAAGTACATGTTGTTTTAGATTCATTGGCTTGTTTGAGAATGCATGCACGACGTATTAGGTTTCCAAGTAGAACGTTTGGTGATATTAATATAATACCCTTAGCGGTAATAAATAATCTAGCACATGCTTTTTTAGTCAAAGTCATCGATATATTTATGTGTAGCCATTAGCCAAGCATTAGTGTGTGCATGCATGTATTGCAACACTAGGAACAATTTTGTGAATAATTTAACATCAGTATGGCGGCCATTCAATTTCAAGCAACACCTTAATTCTTGTCCAATGTCCTAAATGTCACCTAATTGTGAATAGAGGGAATATCATTTGAGTAACCTAATACATATCAGTATGCATGTGAGGTGGGTATCGTCTAAAAAAAGTTTTATTTTCCCAAAATTTATGGTTTACCAACAGATTGAATTTGGTAAAAATGTTTTTGTCACCCATTTTTTGGGTGTATTTAATTCAGGTGGTTTTCGTAGTGACCAAAAAGTATGGTCACACATTCAAGATGTGTTGCCTTGTATATTTTCATTTGCAACAGTTATGGGTCCCATCATTGGCTGGCCAAGTGTAGATCGTAGTTACTGAATTCGCTCACACCTTTGCCGAATCCTGATCCCGATCAAGTGATATGGATCAGTGTTATAAAACAACATGGTTCGTCCTGATCCGGGATACGATTGTTCCATTTAGTCGAATCATCGAAATCAGATAGTGGGGCAAACTGTTAGGGACCCTGAGCTGCTGTCACAGTTTGCTGCTCTTCCATGCTGTTGTCGTCTTCACCACCACAGCACCACTAAGCACACTCTTCACCACTGCATCTGTCGCTTGCACTAATAAGCAGGGGATGGAAAGGAAGATGCATCCCTGACAAGGCTTTGGACATGCACACTCAGCTTTAGCATATCTGAACATACTAACTTATTAGGGAAGGTGGAACGGGGAGGATTATGTGACTAAAACGTCGAGAGATCAGCTAGGAGAGATCAGAGAGAGATGGGGAGGGATAACTGAGATGAGAGGAAGACTCGGTGTGGTATGTGGAAGGGATTGAGGAGCAGCTTCCAGTGGAGCCATAACTCCTACTCCTAGGCACCTGCAGGCCAGATGGGCTTGCTAGACCATCTATTGTATTTTTACGATAAATCTTCTTAATCCTCTTTGTGATTTATTGTTGCATAGATATTAGATCCATCAGTTTGGAGTTGTTGGGTTTATGAACCAATCTCCTATTACTGAACTGGCCATCCCCAAAGGCCCAAACCATACTTTTTAGAAGTAGTGAACTGTGAACCCGATGAACCGCGAATCAAGTAACTATGGGATTATGCCCAGTTAAGATTGGTATTAAATGTTACGTTAATTCTCTAGACACTGAAGGATTTGGCTTTAATTCCTTTCTACCAAACAAGTCCTTATTGGGGTTTTTGTAGCACGTTATCAAGGCAAACTCAGGTCCAGGAGATTCCACGAATGGAAGAGATTGTCACAAAAATACCTATTATTCTTTTTAGAAAAGATTTGCCGGATTTTTTCCCGATCAGCAGGGAGCCGCATCCCTGGCTCCATTCTGATAGAGGTCTAAACCTCTAGGGTTGTCTGATCTTCACGGATTGACGAACGAGTGGGCGAATTCACGCAAGAACATGAGGAGGAACATTAAGAACACCAAGAACACAAACACGATACAAGGACATGTTTCCCTCACCGGTCGGTCCAACCGGCCCAATAGAATCCACAAGGGAGAGATCGGCGAGCGCTCGGTAGAATCGTGGGAGGAGAGACCGTGGCGGTACAATCCCACGGGATAGACCACGGTAGAATCGAAACAAGAAAGACTAAGCACAAGAAGCGGTCCTGATACAACTCAATAGATGAATCTAAGGAGAGGTCTTGAATCCACAAGAGGGATCTTCTCCACAAGGGGAGGGGATGAGCACTAGCTCTCTCTATCTCATGTTCTTTCCTAACCTAGCTCTAAGCCATAGGGGCACTATATATAGGGTTGACCCAGAAGGCGTACGGAGGTAAGAGAGACATGGCTCGTGGGCCTGTTTCTGCACGCAGGCAGAGGGGTGGCCGGACATGGACACAGGGCCGGGCACAGTGCTGGGCCTCGGGCATAGTTCTAAAAACCGGACCGGACCGCTGGTCGGACTGGAAAACACCGGAACCGGCGACTCTGCCGGTTTGTTAAGCGCAGCGGACCGCCCCCGCCACCGGACTGGGATAAACCAGTCAAACCGGCAGGTTCGTGCACCAGGATTCGAATCCTGGTAGCTCGCCTATGCAGCAAAGTTGGCCCAATAACCACCTCGGCTGGGCTGAGTTGTTGTCCATTTTAGGGAAATCACATTATTTGACCATTTTTACCTACTATATCAGAACATTAAAACAATATTTTGTACCTATTGAACCGCAATCGAACCGAACGAACAACAGTTGGACCGGTGAACCGCGAACCAGCGACCTAGCCGTTACACTGACCGGTCCGGTTTTTTAAACTATGGCCTCAGCTACTTGGCCGGACACGGCCGATAGGCCAGACATGGTGGGCTGACTGTGTCACTCTGCCCTTCTTCCTCTTTGTCTTCTCGCGTTTTGTCGCTTCCTCCTCCTCTTCCACGCGTGCGACTTGGACAGGCATTGAGTCTTGGGCTTCCTCGACATCTCCCTTGTTGTCCGTACTCGTCATGTCAAACCTATCGATGTACAAGGGCCGATGCTCAAGTAGTATACCATCCAAGAGGGTAAGAGATGGGTTCATGTGGAGGAAGGAGTTCACCTTTTAGCTCAACGGTGGTTTTTTTTTTTTTCGAGAACCCGCAGGAGATCTGCGCGTTTCTTTATTAAGCTTGAAGGAGAACAATGCCAAAGAATGGCAACAATGCCTCACGGCACACCACCACACACGCAAAGCCCACAACTAAAGGACTCGCCATGCTCAACAAATGCATCGAGGCCGCGTCACAACCAACACCGACCACCTCCGAAAACAACAACTACAACTGGACTAACCTAGCCAACGTACCCTCCACTCTTGAGTGCCTAGAGGTCGGCAAGTGAGAGGCAGGACTTGACCAGCCCCGAGGAAGAAGCCACTTGGAAGCACCAGCGATGACGTACATGGCGCCCTAGAGGCTCATGCTGTGAGCAACCGCAAACACCGGGGCGGCATCGAAGAGCATGTGCACCACCAAGTCTTGTCTCCGCTGCGATGCTTTCAACAAAGGAGTGACGTCGAGGACGCCGCCATCGCCAATGTGTACATGAGGTGAATAAGACCATAGAGCGTTTCACTTCACATTCATAGAATGAAACCACAGCGTCGTACAGATGTTCAGAAACAGAATTTAAACCTAATACAAAAGTAAATTGAGCCAATCTCAAAGCCAAATGTAGCAAGTCTTACATCTTACCACAAACAAAAGCTAAAACTGGAGGAATGTGAGAGGGAAAATACCTCTCCTCTTATGTAATAAGTTTTGTGTTTTTTCCCAGGCAATTGTGAAATGGTAGAACTACTCCTTGCAAAAGGAGCTTATGTTGACCCGGTAGCTGATTATGGGACACCACTTCATTTTGCTGCTAGTGAAGGGCATTATGATACCATGAAGATTTTGTTGGACCACAATGCAGATGTAAGTTGAAGTACATACCATTTTCTGCCTGCCCATCAGACTGGACAACGTACAGGGTTTTAAATTTTAATTTTTGTGTCATGCAATGTTCCCCTCAGCTATCTTGTTGTCATGTTCTATTTCATTGATTGTTGTATGGTTGCTATGCTGTTTTGGTGTTTGTGCAACATAGTTAACTCTTAAAATCCTTAGTACATATTTTTTCACTTCATGTCCCTAGTTGTGACTGTGTAGTAGTTCTAATGCTATTCTTCAACAGCGTCTTGGTAATAAATATAGAACTAATTCATGGAAAATGCGAGATTCTTTTAAATTCATAGCAGTATACCATCTCATCTATGGTCTATATCGAACATAATTCAGTTGTTGGAATGCAAGCAACATAGTACTACATTGTCATTTCTGCTTCCTTCAGAGCCAGTTTCCATGTATGAAACTACTTGATACAATTGCTCTTTTGCATATTTACTCGACATATATGATAGGCGGTTACAAGGTTCCGCAACTATATATTGACAATGTGCTTGTTTATTTTTGTCATGCCATGGGAGCTGTTAATTTTTTTACTGAAGAGGCTTGCTTCGGTACATCCCCTCTAAAAAGATTAACAACTTCTGATTCAGATTAGTCGTTAACACTAAAACTCACCCCTTTGGTTGTAAAGGCAGTATTGTCCACTTCGTGCACCCAATTTGATCTTTCATCAGCAGATTCTTCTCCGTGGCTATCCCTCAAGTAATTTCTCCCTGCCGTCTCATCCATTTTCCCCAAATCAGCTGTGGGTTCCGTTGCCTCCAAAATCGTTCTTGCTGCTGGAGCCATACATCATCTTCTTCCTTGCTTTCTGGCCATGACTCCATATTTTACATCGTCGTAAGTTGTCTTGTTGTTGGTTGCATTGTTTTTGTTGTAGTTCGAGATCCTAATGATTTACGGGTGGTGATTGAAGGAGCAAATCTTTTCTTGAAACGAAATATACTGGATCTATAAACTAGAATGGAATCTTATCCTCCATTAATATTTCACTGTGTAATCGCTTCAGAGTTATATGAACAGGAAATGTAAATATGTCATCCAAGGCTGCACGCTGCTTGCGGGTTCCATCTGAACAGTCACAAAGAAATGCTATGTGGTGGTAATTATGGCATTCTCTTTGTTAGACTACATATTGGCTCGATGGCGTTAGGGCTAATTACTCATATAATCTTAGTTAGCACTACAAAGTATGAAAGTACCATTTTCATCTGATTTTAGAGGAGGCGCACTGCCGGAAAAAGGGCGTTTGCTGAGTGTCGCCTTTGCCAAGTGCTTTTCCTCGGCCACTCGGTCAAGGGGTTCTATGCCCAGAGCCAACGAAAATATACTCGGCAAACGAAAAAACACTCGGCAAAGACGTTGGACACGTGTACCGAAGCAATTTTCTATGTATTGACCATTGGAGCTCATATCTTCATATTTCCCACCAGTATAACAAGATGGTAAATGGTGAGACGCCTCTCATTGCTGCTACATGTGCCGCCGACTCAATGAAATGTATCATGCTCCTAATTAAGGTATTTTACCTTCATCTTAACTTGGTCAAGTCCTTGAATTTTGTTGGTACGTTGTTTTTTATGTTTATTTTACACTGTAGTTGTTCTTTTTACTTTTTCGGTGTTTGGTTTGAATACTGGCCACAGTTGTGGGACACTGCGATTTGTGGCCCTCTGCACTGAACACTTCCTTAACCATTTTTTCGGAAAAACTTGTGATCATCAAGCTATGAGCATGATGACAACAAGCCAAACCAAATAACCCAGTAGAGTATTCATAGGCAGTAGCATTAAGGTCGTATTCATTAATCATTCCTGACAGTGCAAAAAATATGATTTACCCAGGCCATCTGTAATCAGATCTGTGACATCTTTTTTCTGTGATAGGCTGGTGCAGATTTCAAGGGATCTTTAGAATTTGCTGCAAAAACCCTCCATGAGAGAAAAGTTGTTTCAAATGACTTCTTCAAATGCATGATGGAGGACGCTGGTGCCGACCATGATGTTTGTATTGATGTGAGATTTACCTCTTCGCTAGTACATGGAAGTATGGTTCTAATAATGTGCATGAGGTGAAAGAATATATCATCATGTTGGTAAAGATGACATTCTGACATTTCCATACGTGGGTTGAGGCATTGAGGCTGGGGAAGTCGTCTGTATTTAGTGCCATGCTGATATTGTCATATTGATAGTTACCTTCGCATGGTACCAGTTTATGATCGTTTGTTGGTAACTTTTCTCGTTGCAATACTGAGCATGGATGTTACGAGATTATGGCAAGTACTCAAAACATCATGCTTGTGCAATCATAGAAATATGAGAAAATATTAAATATATGTTTATGTAATTAAATCCTTTTGTCCCCATATCTTCACAGCATATTTTTAGGTAGTTTGTTTAGATTTTGTGTATATTTTTCTGCTTGTCTTTTACTTTCCTGAACACGTCCTGTGCGTGCGAACCTCTAGTTTGTAGACCTGGCCGACAGGTTTTGTTGATCTTATCAATGGAACCGTTGAGAGGCTCCCTGTTATTCTAAAAAAAGATTTTGTGTATATTTTCATGCATGCGTCCTGCATAGTATTGGTTTAACTGGTACTCTATATGGTTCAGGATGAGCCTAGAGTTAAACGGGAAATTAGGACAGGAGGGCTTATGTCACTAGGGAGTGACTCTTTAAGGAAAAAGGATTATCTTCTTGCAGCAGGATTCTACAGTCAGGTATATTAAAGCACCATATATATTTCTTGCCACGTTTAGCCTTTCTGACATTTCATTTTTCGTTGCATGCATTGTAGTGGCTTGCGTAGCTCTCAGTCTGAAATTTAAGGTTCATAACTGCATATATGATTTCAGAAGGATCGTGTCCTTATTTCACAAATTCCAAAGCATAATTTTGGGAAAAAATTATAACAAAATACCTGGAGTTTCACATCGAGCTGCATGGCTATTCTCAAAGATTTTGTGTCAGGGAGGTCCCTACTGACAGGGCCCAGGGCCTGGAATTCAGCTGGTTTGTTATTTTTAGTAACTTAATCGGAGTGATTCAGAATAGGTCTCAGCTGACTGTATGACGTGTCTTTCTTTTCATTGCTTTGGTCATGTCCCTTTTCAGTTTTGTGGTGCTGAATACTCATTTTGTGATCATGGATAAGGAAAATAAGATATTCTTATACTTCCACTCAGGTATAATCAGGAAAAAAATATACCAGTATTTCCTTGATGACTGGTGCACTTATTTGAGGATGTGATCAGGATTTCTGACTCTTTTGTGATGTAATGTTGTTTTAGAGTTGCTGCCTTGCTGCACTTGGCTAAAGACATAGGGAAGACTAGACTGAACGAATGGGCTGATAGAAAAGCAAGCTGTTTAACATTAGTTATTTAGTTCACAAGTTACTTCAACATTGTGCTTTATTTAGTGTATATGTTCTGCTTAAAAAAATATTTAGTAGATGGATGTTAGGCTGACTTTGTTTTCCAGACTTGCTAATTCGTATTTTATGTAGATTAGTATGAATCTCTCTGCAGCAATGTGGAGGTTTCTTGTTCGAGTTTTGACAAATTTCTAACTGTTTTTTATCCAGTTAATTAATTCAATCTTAGTAAGCTTGGTTGTTGATTTTCTTGTTGGATGTAGGCAATGGAGCTTGATCCTGATGATGCAACCTTGTTCTCAAACAGGAGCCTTTGCTGGCTTCAAATGGGCGCTGGAAGCAAGGCGTTGCTAGATGCTAATAAATGCAGAAAAATGCGGCCTGACTGGCCAATATCTTGTTACCGGCAGGGCGCAGCTCTGATGTTACTGAAGGTTATATAGAGGATATTGTTGACTGTTTTTTGGTCGAACAAATTGTTTATGATTTTTCACTTGGTCTTGTATCATCAGGACTACGCGGGTGCAAGTGAACGGTTCTTGGATGGACTCAAGTTGGACCCAGTTAACGCTGAGATTGAGGATGCATTACGGTAACCCATCTGCCTCTTTGCATACACTGTCTTTTGACGATGACCTTTCAATGGTAGCTGACTGGAAGTGTTTTGGCACATCTCACACACATAATGCTAACTAACACCCGGTTCCGTGACGGACGACACGCACGGGCCGCACGCACAGGCTACTCCCCACGCGCCGTCTCTTCCATCGTTCCCACGCGAAAGTGATGCGGCCCCGCGCGTGACGACCGCCTCTGCCAGGCCGCAGCTCACGCTGGCCACGCACCTGCCCCCTCCGGGCCCTTCGCATCTGCCTCTGCAGGGACGGAGCTAGGAAGTTTGTACAAGGGGGGTCAAGTAGTCATTATGCAACTTGAAGGGGGCCATATGGGTTAATTTGGACTAATCTGGAGGTTAAAACACATAATACGTGGGGTGATATCCAAAAAAAAAATTCAGCATGGGGGGAGCCATGGCCCCAGCCTGCCCCCTGCTGGCTCCGTCCCTGGCCTCTGCCGCCCGGTGAGCCGGAGCCGCCCCTCCGCCCATACACGCCGCTCCTGGCTGACAAGTTCATGGCCGGATCCATCCTTCGAGGATGCAGATTCATGGCCGACAAGTTCAAATCGGCCATGGCGAGCTCGTCACATGCCGCCGGATCCGAAGAAGACGACGTCCTGCGAGGGGATAGGTCCGAGATTCACTCGATCTGGCTTCAATGGACCTCCGGCGTGGTGTGATTTGATCCCACCGCATCACCACAACTAGGCACCATGGACGCCATGGCGGAGGTCCCCATGGACGCTATGTGCTAGATGTTCACTCGATCTTGCTCCTACCGACCTCCAGCGTGTCGAATTTACGCCGGCGACCTTTGAATCAGCCATGGCAACGCCTCCATGATATGAAGGTCAGTTTTTTGGGGATTTTGCTACATATGAGTATGGTTTTTGTTGGATAAGCACGGGCAAAGTGCTACATTGATTTTCTTCAAAAGTGACATTTCAAACATTTTGGTACAACAAATTGGGTTTGCTACATTGCTTGTTGATTTCTGCTACATGGCTGGTTGATTTTTGCTACATGACTGTGTTTAAAGTGCTACATTCGTTTTGCTACACGTCGCCAAGCTTTATGGATCTGATTTTTTTTGCTACATACGGTGCTACATGCGACAAAAAAATGTTGTGTTTGACTTTTTTTTGCTACATAGATCGGACGTAGCATTTCTGAAATTTTCTTTTGCTACATGTGATGTTGCATACACAGATACAAAGTGCTACATGCGAAACGTTTTTGCTACATAGATCGAACGCAACAGATCGTTTCACTTAAGTGATCGGACGGCTGCGGAGGCGGCTGTAGCAATGCCTCGCTACAGCCGACTGACGCGTAGGCGTTCGCCTTAGTTATATATATTGAACACTTCTGTCTGCTTCAAGTATATTCAGTGGCGGAGCCAGCCATCATCTGGAACCTGGGCAAAACCTTCAGTGTGAAGTTTTGACGAGGGTTTGCCCAACAAAGCTCTCGCTGGACTCCTTAAATATTAGATTTCAGTGAAGGTTCCGGTTGGCTGCCCGGGCTCGCTGGGCTGTGACTCCGGCACTGAGCCCACGAGAGGTGTCTGAGAACTTGTGAAGATATTGATTATGTCTTCATTCTGTTTTGGGTTTGTTAGGACTTTGAAATGCCACTTTGTACTGTTATCAACGCCAATGACATCTCTAACTTACCATACATCGACCCACCCTTTATCTACACCTCGCGTGTATATTAACTTTGTAATCTGTAGTAAGAAAGAGGCATGCATGGCATTTTCTTATCAACGTATACTGTCATGCAATGGCGCCTAAAGAATTACAAGTGTCAGACACAGTTATGATATTCCAAATCTCTGCTACTTCTCCTTGGTACATGCAGGGAAGCTATGGAGTCCTTGAAGACATTTCAGAGCACTAAAGCTAAGTGAATGTTTGGTGTTGCAGCGAAACCAGTTGAGGCCTTGCCAGGCGTTTCTCTCCTTTGCGCAAAGGCTGATTTTCTTGAACTGAGTAATTCCCATAGGAAGTCAAGTAACGTGTCTGATGGAGTATTAGCGTGGCATGTTTGGATGGACACCTGGTGGAAACTCATTACTGCTATCTATTGTGTATCAGTGGCTCTGAATTCACGTAGGATGGATGCCAAGATAGTGTCATCATCATGTCGTGTATTCAATCTCAGTTTGTTTCTCAAGTCGTGTTACCAGTTTACAGCAACTGTGTAGAGCAACTCAAGCAGATATCCAAAAATGATTTTGGCCTAGGGAGGCACCGCCATTTTAGAGATGCAATAATGTACTCAAAAACTTTTTTTCTACTAATTCTTATATATGTATATGCATACAAAGTCTATTCAAACTCTAATTTAACATCAATATAAATCATTCTGTTATGTGTCAACATAACACAGTACAACACTAGTTAAAATTCAATAAAAAATAGGATCTGACTTTTGTTTTTGCTGTTGGTGGATTGGTGTTTTCGGCGCAGGTGTTGAAACGCGTTGTAAATGGCCGTTTGGCCTCTCCATCTTGAAACCGATACGTCATCTGAATTAATCACATGGCATGAGTCAAACATAATTAAATACTAGCTTAATGCCCATGCGTAACAAAAGAAATCATATAGACATGATGATCAAATAATATTTTGGAAATGTGTGACATATATGATTACACGTGATTTCCAATCAAAACTCCATCACCGTCCACCGACGACCGACGGTCCTTGTTTGCCAGGCTGGCAGTAGCCTAGGCCTGACAAAGGCGGGCTTGTCATCCATGTCAGCCCCACATAGCCAGCAGTTTCCCAAGCTCGGTGTTGTTGCAACCCACAGTTTCGAAGGAATCTATACCTCTTAGGCCATGTACAATGCAAGGTGCTTACATAGGTGATTATCAAAATAAACCAATCTTTTTCATAAGCACCGATGCCTGTTTTTATAGGAGGGGTGCTTAGTTAAGCATTTGTCTAGTACAAATAAGCACCGGTGCTTAGTTAAAAACCAGTTTATTTTTCTAAGCACCTCCATAAGCACATTGCATTGTACATGCCCTTATAAAACAAAATCCTATTAACATGTACTCCCTCCGTTTCACAATATAAGATGTTTTAGCTTTTTTCCACATTCACTTGTACACCTATGTATCTTGACATATTTTAGTGTGCATGTCCATACTTTTTAGTCCGAATCTAAACAACATGTGTAACACCTAAAACATCTTATATTGTGGAACGGAGAGAGTATTATTTATTTTTCTATCTTAACATGGAAGCTATCTCATCATTTCATTCTCTTAGCCAACTAAATGTCCATGTCATCCCACTAATATTTATTAAATTCAATACTTTCTTGCATGCAACATATCCACGTCATATACTTTTCATCCATCCAATTGTCCATTTCACCAATTTTTAATCATCAAATAAAAAAATCACGTCAATTAAATTACGCTTTTGACAACTGTGATGAATTGAATCTTCCATATTTCTATAAAACTTCATATTTCGTGCATCTTATATGTCTTTATTTACACAATAAAATTCTTAAAGAGATTTCCGCCGCTGCGCGGGGTATCTTTCTAGTTATTTAGACGTTGCAATGTTCGAATCCCTTAAACCCACGCTAATTTTCATTAATGCGTGCTTAGTTTATTCATGGCTTATTTGAATGAAGAATATCAAACTTAATTTTTATATTGCTTTAAATATTTAAATGTTAAATAATAGTTTCAGGCATAAGTTACTTTAATCACATAAGTTAAGGCTCCAGATTCTATCATTGCGTTTTTTCACTTCCCGAAATGGAGGTTGAAACCCTGACCTCTACATCAAAATAACGCATATAACCTTTTTATAAATATTATTTTAACAAAGTCATTAGAAAGAAATACATCGATCAACCGGAAGCTACCTTTGTGAAGACAATTGTGGCAACATCAATATAATGCATAACCTTTTTAATAAATATCATTTAACAAAGCCATTAGAAAGAAATGCATAGATCCATAGCGCGCACCGTATGCACATGCTCCAGAAGGCGAAGCCTCCATCTTCCGTGAACCCATCTTCAGTCTTGCCATTGACGCCGCCACGATGCCAGACAACGCCATCGCCCTACGCTCGTCCATCATAACACGTCTATCGCCATGATCTTGCAACTCCACGCCACTAAAACCTGTCGTCGGTGTCGTCGGTGATACAGTAGATGCCACGCCGCACCACCTCGTGATCCCTCTAGCCAGTACAACTTCTAAACGACCCCCCAAGAGGGAGAACGATGTCGAACACCGCCATAGTCTGATCCGGAAGATCTAGATCTAGGGTTTCCTTGGAGCATCCTGACTAAGGAGACGATGAATGCATTGGCTGAAACAAAGAAAGAGCTCACATACAACGCCTCAGTTGAGGATATTTTATCAGGAAACCATGAATTTTTGGGCAATTGTTTCAGATAACTAAAATCTCACGATTTAGTAAGTTTGAAGCCGTTTTTGATAAACTGGGTCCACAAGCAAGGTGCCAAGTGGCAGAGCAGGCTTCTCTCCTTTTTCTACTACTTGAACGGGTTCATTTTCTTTGCATTTTTTGTAACTTTCGACCAAACTTTGTTTGAAAATAAAACTTCTAAGAATATGAAATTATAGTAGTTCAACAAAAGTACACAAACGGGAATAGGTACTATACAATTTTCATATATATTTAAAAAAAACAAATTATGATTAAATTTTGGCTCAAAGAAATAAAAACAAAAACATTTTTAAATGGCTAGGCAAAATGAGCTAAAAAATTCCAGTTTACTTGGTACTCGTAATTTTAATTACTAGAATATTTCAAAAAAATCAAGAATGTTTGAGTTTTTAGCAATTGTTTATTGAAAGTTCGAGAAACATGCAAGAAAACACGGTTCGATCCAAGTACAGTCCAGTCCCGGTTCGATATGTACATAACAGGAGAGAACCACCTCCTCTACCACTTGGCACCTTACTTATGAGCCCGAGTTGTTGGAAAAAGTGTGTCAAATGTACGCCATTGTGAGATTTAGGTTCTCTACAACAATTTCCCCTAAAAGTTACGGTTTTATGATAAAATGCCTTTGGTTTTTGTTTTGTGACATCCTAACCCGAAGAGTTGTGGTTTTTATGGATTTTTGTCTTTTACGTACATGATATTTTACATGGACATGATTTTAAAATGAGGTTTCTCAACTATATCAAGTTGAGTATGTACGGTAACCAACGAATTTCATTGCTTCATTTGATCAAATCGGACGGCTCACCATGGTGGCCCATGAGCTGGCTAGCTTTAATGTCTCTTAATATGTTCAATAATTTATTTTGATATTACAGAAAAACTTATTTTCTAGTTTTGTTCATCCGAGCAATCTCAGTATTTGTTTGTTCAATTACATATTGATAGTCAAAAATCGAAAACTTGACTGCATGTGTTCTAAAACATCGCATGCTTCGCAACGAAGATAGAAGATTCTAACCGATGATAATGACACGAGTTTGTCCGCATCTCTAGAGTCACTGTTAGTTCTTGTGTGTGATGTTGTGGGCTAGCTATTATGTGTGTTGAAATTTCGCTTGGTGTCTCTTTCTTGAGTGCTTGATGGGAAAGATATAGATTTGGCTGCCTTATCCTATTATCCACTATTCCACTCTAGAAGTGGTTAGATATGATATATCAATCGGGCCAACCCCTACTTTTGCTCTAATATCACTTCAAGCAAAATTGCTTTCAATCTTCACATGACTCTAAAAAAGTGCGAGCACATAGTCAATATGTCTATAGTAGAGTCCACAACTGATTAATGAGCATTCGAGTTCTATCTTAAAAAGAGGGAATATAAAAAATCCTCAAAACAAAATTTTCTGAACATATTTAGATACTTATATTAACATCGCCGTGTTGAATAATTCATATCGTGTGAAACTCATCACCGATGTTATCACGCCGACATGAAACCCATTATTTCTACAATTTTGTTGTTATATAAATGGTGTTTTGCTCTTTATTTCCTTGTAGGGCACAGTTTCATGGGGATGTACCAACAGGGTCGTGCCTATTGCAGCCACTCATTCATTATTTCTCTTGGTTAGAGCATCTCCACTCGCGGCGCCCAAATGGCCACCCAAAGGCCTTCCGGACAGGCCGTTTGGGCGCTGTCCGGACGGTCTTTTGCATTTGGGCGCCGTTGCTCCCCACTCGCGGCGCCTAAATATTATTCAAATACGAAATTTTGATATGAAAGTGCATACATTTCATTGAAAATTCGTTGAAAACTAACATAATTCATTCAAATTAAAATCTAGACCTAATAGACCTAGATCTAGTGCGTAGGGTGGCACGTCGGGCACCTGCAGTTGGGGCAGGAGCCGGCCCTTGCGGCGGTGAGCACAGGACCCCGGCGGCAGCCGGAGCAGATGCAGTAGAGGTAGCCGGTGGTCACGGCCGGCAGCGCAGGAGGCTGGGCGGCGGTGGAGGCGGCTATGTCTGCCTCAATGGCGAGCTGCATGTGGCCGGGATCCCACTCTGGGGTCGGCGGCCAGTCCTCGAAGCCATCATCATCACCATCAACCTTCTCCGCCTCTTGTTGAGGTTGCAGCGGAGGAGGTTGCACGCGGCCTTGTTCTGATCTTGCGCGACGAGCTTGCTCCGTCGCCTCGTAGCGAACCCTCTCCCTTTCCATGCCGGCCGCGAAGTCCTCGTCGGAGGTGTTGGTGAGGACGTCGTCGTCGGAGTCGAACCAGCTCGCAGGCGGCTCACGGGCGATGAAGGAGTTGAGGAGGTAGGCGTGCTCTATCTTGATATGCTCGTCCCAGTACGCCGAGTTCGGCTCGTACCTCACGTCGTCGTACAGCTCCAGCGGCATGGTCTGCTGGCACATGGCGATGTAATCGAGGCGCGCCTGGCCGGTCAGCCTTGGTGCAACCGGGACGTGCACTGGGTTCGTCGCCCATCCCTCGGGGAGGTGGCAGTTCGCCGGCACCGGCGCGGAGGCGGGCGTCGCGCAGCATGTTCCGCATAGCTTGTTCACAACGACGGTCCCTGCGGGCCGCCGTCTCCGTCCGGCGACGCTCACGCTCTTCCTCCGTCACGGGAGCACCAATGTCGCGACGGGGAGGCGCCATGGGTAGGTGGTGGAGTGGAAATGTTTGTGGTGGAGACGGCGAGGAACCCTCTCTATATAGCGGCCGGGGAGGCGAACGGATGAGAGCGCCTTAACTCCGGCCGGCCAACGGCTCGCCTGCCACACCATTTACGGCGACGTTTCAAAAGGCGCGCTCGCCTGCATTGACGTCGCCGTGGCGCAGACGCTTCCTCGCCGCAGGGAGGTGAAGCGACGCGTCGCTGCGCCCGGCTAGGAAATCGAGACGCCGCCCGGCATTAATTCAGCTGACCAGGTCGCGCTCAACCTCGTGTCTCAATGACAGGCGTGACCCACGCGTTGGAGATATATGTGGCGGCGCGCTTCGTTCCGTCCGGGCCCGCCCGAGGACTCCCCAAGATGAAGGCGTGGGCTGGACGTGCCAGAAAGAAAACTAGGCCGCACCCGGACCCAATTCGCATTTGGTCGCCGCGAGTGGAGATGCTCTTACCATAACAAATCGACACCTCTACCGTGCAACATACGTCAACTTGGTCCCATGCATCCGCGATGCTCAACCAACCTTTAGTTAGCTTGCCTTGTCTCGGCCTAATCTTTGTGTAGTGTTCGCTGTAATATTTGTACGTTGTATGTTTTGAATTTAGTTAAGTACTCTTTGTTTTTACTGTTCTTCTTACGAAGCACATGAGAAGAGTGTTTGCAAACGATCATCGTTGCACGGGCATGGATGATCACTTGTTGCAACTTGTTTAAGGTCCGATGATGGTTATATATCCAAAAGGGTTTGTGTGTGAAAGCAAGTAAAATTTCTACCAGAGCGCAAAAGATCCGATAGCTGACATTAACCATGTGATGTAGGTCTAAATTGTTTTCTTTGAAGATAAGAACTATATATTCTAGCGTCGTCGGAGGGCGTGCGGAGGTGCGTCTCCGGCGGATCTTGCGGGATTCGGTCGGCAGTTGTGTTCGGTGGATCCGTTTGGATCCGATCTTCGTCCATCTTCGTTCGTGTGTCTACAAATTGGATCATTCTGATCTATACTTCTCTTCATCGGCGACGGTTGCTGTTCTGGTGCGCTGGTCCTGTGGGACTTTAACACGACGACTTCCCGATTGTCTACTATAACAAGGTTTGCCCGACTGACGAGGTTATACTCTGCGGGTACCCCAGATTAAGGGTACCTGGTGCACGTGATGATCAAAGAAGACCAAAGATTAATCGAAGCCCATGAAGGAAGGCCTAAGACGAAGAGTGTTTTCCAAGTTAGATCAAGTTATAGTCGGTTAAGGCTTTCCATACATGTAACCTTGGTCGGTTATGTTTCCCGAGACCCAGCCTCCTATATAAAGGCTGGGAGGGTGATCGATCAGGGCAAGCAATCCATAGCCACCAAAACCTCGACGAGATCAGCGCTCGTCGAACCTTGTAACCTCCATATTCAAACCATAAACACAGACAAGCAGGAAGTAGGGGTTTTACCTCACTCGAGGGCCCTGAACCTGGGTAAATCCAGCTTGTCAGCCGTCGATTCCACCAATACTACGCGTTCCTACCACACAATCAACCTAGGTATAGCAACCATGGGAATTGCCGAGGGCACACCTCGACAATTGGCGCCGTCTGTGGGAACAGGTAGTATTGGGCTCACGGTTTCGCCGGTTTCATCATCAAGCGGCCACCGCCGATCGCATCTGCACAAGGTAACTCGCCTACATCATCAAAAAGCAAATCACCGACCACCGTTGCAAACAGCAACTCGCCGAAGATCTACCAGCATCAATTCAAAAAGCGATCACTCGCCAAAATCTCCAAGGAGGCTCACGCCGCACTCGATGGAAGCTCAACAAGCCTTTGCCGGACTCGAATCAGGTTTGGATATTACGGTTGGAAAATTTAACTTCTTTGTCGATAAAGATGGTGTGCAGGACCTGTTAGATCCACTCGACATGGAGACACTCAACATGGAGACAATCGACAACGCTTCGACTGCAACACCATCCATCTTGGGCGCGACATCGTCACAGATCGTCCCGATCCAATCGCCAAGCGACTCTGCAACGTCCATGACCTCGCAAGAGTTCCGTGACGAGGTGCAAAAGATTTGGAAGAAGCGAGATCGAATCTGCGTACCGCCCAAACAATCAATCGAGTCACTCGACAACGTCGTCGACTGCAACGACGTCGCGGGGAACAAGGAGAACATAGATGACAACATATACCTCGCCGATCTCAACGGCCCAGAAATCCGTGCCAGCCACGAGATATTCACCTGCGACGCAGATAGCCTGGACAAAGCACTCGAAGATCAACTCGATTGCGGAGAAACCCCAAAAGCAAAGCAACTCCAACATGAGCCTGGATGACGACGCCGAATCCATAATGCGCATTAGCAACACATGGGCAGAAGATCGGGTGGTACCGTATCAGGTGTACACCGCGAGTACAGCAGAAACATCAGCAGCCGCAACATGCCGTCGACCTACAGAATACCCTTGCACAGTCACCATGCCGACGGAACAACCACGCTGACCATCACCGCAGAGATGGCGGAAAAAGTGAGCAAAGTAATCGAAAGCTGCACAATGCTACCAGCAAACGCAACTCCGGAAGAGGTATTGACCTTACAATACTTCCAGTGGCAAGAATCGATACGGTTAAAGAATACCGAGCAGTACTCGAAGAACGCAAAAAGCAAGCCAGCATATCGAGTGCTCGGAGAAGAGCATTGTCTACAGTTCAACAGGCAGAAACGACCCCGCGAATAGGTCACGATTCATAAACCTCGGAGACGCAGATCGTGCAGCGGTCACTCGGAACCTAAACCCAGCCTTTATGGCAGTCGACGCGGAAGGAGTTCCCATACCTACTGAGCCAGCCGGGGCGCTGATGACGCTAGGCACCTATCTCAGAACAATCGAACCTCCTGCAGGAGACCCAAAGAGGGATCAGCACCTCCAACTGTACAAACAACTGGCAATAGCAGCACAAGCCATACAGCATCCACAAGCAACTCCAAGGAGAGATACAGATCGGGACCGTCGCAGTCGAACCTCGGGGAAGGAGCAGTCGAAAAAGCTCACGCCGTCATCGTTCCAGTAGGAGCCACTCGAGGAGGTCATACAGCAACAGCTCAGACTCGGAAGCAGAAATCGGGCCATGTGGAGCGCTATGCTTCACTCGACGGATCCGGGAGGCTCGTATGCCCAAGAAATTTTCGCTAGCTACCACGCCTAAGTTCAACTGCAAACAAGAGCCATCAGGCTGGCTAGAAGATTACAGGCTGGCAGTCGGATGTCAGCGCGGCACCACAACTACAGCTATGCAGTACATACAACTTATGATGGAAGGAACAGCTCGCGATTGGCTCAAATCGCTACCCGAATCATACTACGATTCGTGGGAGCACTTCAAGGTGATTTCATCAAATACTTCGAGCCTCTATGTGAGCGCCCCAAAACCTTCGAGGAGCTCCGGACCTGCAAGCAAAAGTCAGATGAATCTCTGAGATCGTACATACGGCGGTGGACCACCATCCGTAACTCAGTAGGCAACGTATCAGAAGATAGGGCAATCGACGCCTTCAAAAACGGACTCTGGAGGGAAGACTTCAAAGAAACACTTGGTCGAGAAGACCCAAAGACAATGGCCGCACTCATGGTACTCGCAACAAAGTGGGCAGACGGAGAAGACTCCGTACGAGGCACTCGACCCGTAGCATCACATGAAAATCACGAGGGGGCAGTCGAGACCGCAGAGATAGCTACAGAGATGATCGAAGGCGCAAACGCAAGAATCGTTATCACGACGATGACCATCCAAACTTCATCGCAGCAGGCTTTGTCCAGTCAAGGGACAGTCGCGACCAAACTGACAGACGACCCGACGATCATCGTGATAATCGAGATCATCATACGGACGACCGCCGAGGTAATCGAGACCACCGTACAGACGATCGACGTGACAGTCGAGACCACAGACGCGACGACGCGATAGCTACAGAAGGCCAGAGTGGCGCAGGCGAGCAGACAAAGATCCTGAGCGCTCAATCGAAAAAGGATGGACGATTATTGCAGGTTCCATCTTTACAAAGGGGATGATGGTAAGCTTCGCTCTAACCACTCGCTGAGAAATTGCAGGGAATTCGATCAACTTGCGATTGAACATATACTGCGACTGCAAAGAGATGGACGTGCACCTCCTCAACTAGTGCAGATTCCATCGACTACATCACAAGCACAGCCTGTTCAGGCATATCCAGCACCGCAACAAGTACAACAAGCACAGGTATATTCCATACCACCGCAAACACAGCCTACTCAGGTGTATACTGCACCAACACCAGCGCAACCGACGCCAGTATACATGGTGCCAGCACAACCCGTTACGGGAACACAAATGGCAGCAGCCGTGCACCAGATGCAGCAAGGAGATGAACAAAAATATCCCGTAACTCGCGGGCAGATGAACATGATCCAGCGAGGACGTCCCTCCAATAGAGAGCAAAAATTACACACTCGACACGTCAATATGGCGGTCATGGCACCCCCAGCCATCACAATTTTTTTGAAAGGATCAGAAACTCCGATTATCTTCAATCGAGAGGACCACCCACCCGCAGTATATCGACCAGGGCATGCAGCCTTGGTACTCGACGCCCAAATCGGAGGCTACGCCATGACCAAGGTCTTCATGGACGGAGGTAGCGGCCTCAACATAATCTTTGCAGATACGCTACGTAGAATGAACAAATCAGTCGAAAATCTGCCAAAGTCCGCAAGTACCTTCCACGGCATCGTCCCAGGCACCATACAACTCGATGTTACGTTTGGAGATCCTACTCACTTCAGAACCGAGTCGATTGAGTTCGAAGTGGTCGATTGGAAATCACAATACCATGCAATACTTGGGCGCCCCACTTTCGCTCGATTCATGGCCGTCCCACACTACGCCTACCTCAAGCTCAAAATGCCAGGGCCAAAAGGAGTCATCACGATCAACGGGAACTTTCAAAGGTCAGATTCATGTGACCGTGACTTCAGCAAAATCTCAGAGATGTACGGGATGGAGCAATCACTCGCCGAGCTTGAGGTCTCCAATGACCGTACACCTCTACCAGAAAGCAAGAAAATGGCAATCGACAGAGGGCTCAAGGTCATCAACGACGCGATGAAGCACAAGGGGCAGGCGAGTGAAGTTCAGAGACGGTCAACATGTCGTCAAGTCACACTAGTATATAGAGGGGCGCATCTGCGTCAGTTCTATGCATAGATATGTAATAGGCGCATAATATCGGAAGAACCAGCAGGTTTCAGACGCACTCTTTTCCCTTACCAGGGTACCTAAGGGGACTGGAAGGTTTTTAATGAGGCGGCTTGCTGGTCGAAAACAATTTCGAATAAAGATACATGTTCCTCCATATTCCTCATATATGCCTTTTATTGTTTACCCTACTCAAACACTCGGGGGCTCGAGCATAAAACCCAAGCCCCACTCGATATACTCGGGGGCTGGGTCAAGCATAAAACTAAAAAACCCCACTCGATATACTCGGGGGCTGGGTCAAGCAAAAATACTCAAAAACCCACTCGATATACTCGAGGGCTGGGTTAAAAAGAAAAACTCAAAAATCCCACTCGATAGACTCGGGGGCTGTCACAAATATACGCATATAAATATTTCGCCACAAATACAAGAGAACATATTTACATTCGGAGAATGCCCCGGTTATTCAAAAAGTTTACAAGTTAAGAATCTGGCTCATCCTTTATATCCAGTACAGGACCAAAAAGCTGCTCCTTGCAGCAATCGATGAGTTCCTCAGCAGCAGAGCGTGTCTCGATCAAATGTGATTGGGATACAAGTGTGCCAATTGCAGGAGGTCGAATCGCAAAATTTGGCTTACGGCGCGGATGTAAGCCATAGTGGCGTTGGATCCAAGAATAGCAAGCTGCATCAAAGACTCTTTGACTGAGTCCGTCACTCGAAAGATATCAATCAAGGGAAACAACCCTTGAGGTTGAGGCCCTGACGGGAAAGCGCACAATTTAGGCGAGTGAAGATACGTCTGCACATCTCGAGCACTTGGGCGTTTCGCCATACTCGATCCTTCAAAGTAGCAAGTGTGCGAGCGTGCACCTTGTCCAAATAAAAATGCTGCCTGCCAGTAGTTGGTACATCAACAGCATTATCGAGGAGTCGATTGACCCTCCTACTTTCCTGCTGGGCATCAGGCACAAAACCTGCAAAAGGCCAAAAAGTTATTGGTCCAAAGCATAATGCAAGCAAATGAAAACTTTTAAGCAAAAATGGTGTCATAAACTCACATTCGAGTTGCCTGTTTATGTGGTCCATCTCGCCAAGAACATAATCCTCGCGTTGGGTAGCAAAACTTGGCTTGGAACGCAGTAGCTCCAACTCAGATCGAGTGTTTTTGAGTTCTTGCTCTAGTTCACTCACTCGATTCTTCGCAAGAGCGAGTGCCCTCGTATCATTCCTTGCTCGACCAGATGTTCGAGTATGAGAAGGAGAAGGTCCACCAGACTCGCATTCTTGTGGCTGGTTCATAAAACGCAACATTCAGAAGCCCAGACACACGAAGTTGCAAAATTCAGATGATTCAGCAAATTTCATTCAAACAAAAGCACCCAAAAGTATATACTAGCATAAACATAAGTAGCAAAAGCATACATGCCAGGTTCGAGTAATCAAATTACAGAGTAAAAAGTTCCTAGGCCTGCGAGATGGATTCTGCCCTACTTTTACGCGACTGAGCCCTAACAGCTTCAGCCCGGCGCTCCATAGTCTGGACGCAGATTTCGCTCAGACGCGTAGCTGGCTCGGTTACACCCCTGAATGATAGCGGCCTTCCATCAGGCTTTTTCGGGTAGTCCGATAAAGCACTGTCGAAATCGGCCTCTACACCATTGCCTAACAAAAGCCTGAGGGTGTACTCCGAGCCGCGTACCGTGAGTTCGCGGGCAAAATCCGCCACAATCGACGATCTTTCGCCAAAAGCTGCAGCAAGTCCTTCTGCAGTCGAGGGAGCGGCGGCTGTAGGACACATCCCCGCGTGCAAATTGCTAAGGGTACTGGTCATGGTAGCCAGATCGCCTTTGGTCTTGGACAACACAGACTCGAGTTCCGTTATTGCATCATCGAGTGACAGTGAGTCACTCGATGGCTTAGTGGAAGCCGAGGTGCCTTCGGAACCTTCAAAATTCAGAAAGCAGAAGTTATGAGCAAAAGCTGCTAAAATAACCAAAGAGCTACTCACAAAAACAGTTCATTCACCTTTGGCAGCACGGGCCATACCCAACAGACGTGCAGCAAGCTCCTTATCGCGGCGAGTGGTTGCGTCCTGAGCATCAGCAAGTGCTTTCTTCGATTCAGACTGCTGGGTGGAGAGCTTGGTCTGCAAGTCCTGCACTTGTTTCTCCAGGCCTTCCACTTGCTCCTCAGCTGACTTCTTGTTTTCTGCGGAGTTCACAAACATTCTCGATTAATATCATAACTTCAAAAGAAGGGAAGAGTTTTAGCAAAAAACGCTTACGCGCAAGCTCAGTCGAAGTTGACTGCAGGGAGTCCCTCTCTTGCTCCACCCGAACAAAGGCTGGACCCAAGGGGCCATGGCGGCATACATAGGCTGAAACAGAATACGCATGTTATCGTCGAGTGCAGAAGAAACAAAATTTTCAAGTATAAGTAAGAACAGAAGCACTCACGTGATCAGTCCAAGAGGCAGGCTTGGAGGAGGAAGCCACGGCATCCGCGGTTGGGGCAGCCTTCTCCTTGTTCAAATCAGCAACCATCAGCTCAGTTGCGTCCTTGGCCGCTTCAAGAATAGTGCCTTGTGCTGCCTCTGGAAGGGTGGATGGCTGCGCCACAATCGACGTGTCCGCGACTGGAGGTGGAGATGGCGATTTGCCACTGGTATCAAAAGCAAAAATACATGCAATCAAAAAACAAAAACCATAAAGGCGCGGCTACAAATAAAGGAATAGAACATTAAGCAAACCTTGGCTCATCTTCTTCATCGGAATCAGGTTCGTCACCAAGAGAGAAAACACCCAGTCGAGAGGTGTTACTCGAAGTGGCAGGAGGACGAGAAGCCAGAGGGGAGACAGTCAGGGATGGCTTTTAGCAGGAGAAGGGATACCCGAATTACCGGTGTCCCCTTGCTCATCCTCTGTACTCGAAGACTCCGGAAGAACCAAACGCTGGCGTTTAGGCTTGCGAGGACCTGCTCAGCATCTGATTCATCCGAAGCATCCGCTACAACCTGTTCCACCTCTTCCCCTGTTTCTTCTTCGGGATTATCCTGAGGGGTCGAGTGGGCAGAAGCAGGGTCAGCAATGGGCAGCTTGGTTTCCTCCTGTACTGCCGTCTCCACAGTAGGCCCGGCTTCGGGTAGAGGAGGGAGAGAGGTGGCAGTCGAGTGACCCTATGTAACAAGCACAATTCATAATCATAAGAACGAAAGCAAAAAGGATGCAAAGGCAGATGGTGAGGCATAAAAACGGCAAAAAGAATCACTCACTGCGGGTAAGGCCTTCTCTGGCCCGTAGGGGACGTGGGGAAGTTGAAGTCGATTTTTGTGGAAGCTTTGATGCTCGTGATCTTCTTCACCTGAGCACTGAGCTCCTTCTGCGTCAACTCGGTGGTGCTCATCCTGATGCTGTCGAGTGGACCCTCATACTGCCACATCGGGTGGGCACGAAGGCGCATGGGCCACACTCGCATCTTCAAATAAGTGCTGATCAACTGAATACCAGAAACAGTCTTCAGCAACTTTCCAATCTCATTCAGCAAAGGGGTGGCTTCTTTGGCTTCAGCAGGAGAGATAGGGTGGTCCCAGGCCACCGTCTTCTTCGGAGAATTCTCAATCGAAAAAGCCGGGAGCACCACCTGGTCGACTGGCACATAGAACCATTTGGTCCGCCAACCTTGGGCAGAGTCGACTGTCTTCAAGCTAAAGTAATGCGAATCGCTTCGCACTTGGACTTGAAATCCACCCACCGGGCAAGGGCGTTTACCCCGGCAATTGTGGCGCACCTTGAAGATATGCTTCCACAATGCCCAGCTGGGGGACACCCCAAGAAACACTCGCATAGCACCATGAAAGGCGATATGCATAATGCTGTTGGGAGTAAGATCATGAATCTGTAGGCCATAGGCGTACAGTAGCCCTCGCACAAAATCATGCAAAGGGAGAGAGAACCCGCGGGGAAGGAATTCAGCGAAGCAGACGCGCTCGCCGTTGCGAGGGTCAGGGCGTACCTCCAGACCTGGAGCACGCGCGGCCAGCTGGTCAGCTGGCGGCAGCCAACCCTTCTGACGGTATCAGAAAGGGTATCCTCGGTTACACTGGATCTCGTCCAGTCACCGGGGATCTTCAAAAGCGCATCGGCAGGCTCACTCGCCATGGCCGCATCCTTCCCCTTGTCCGCTGGATCGGTGGCGGAGACAGTTGCAGCGGCACGCTTGATCTTCTTTGGCGCCATTGCGCAAGGAGCAAGCAGCAAGGAGCTTGGGAGGCAGAGCAATGGTGTGCGGTGCGCGAGGAAGAAGAGGAACAGAGGAAGTGAATGGCAAGTAAATCAAAATCTTGCGCAAATATGCTACTTACCGCACAACGCAAAACCCATCATAACGTCCGTCCAAATGCACATAGCATCTGGCCGTACACGTGGCGAGCGCAGAGAGCAACCGTCGCATCCCACGTCGCCCACTACGCACAAAACCCTAGGAGGTTATGATGGCGCGGCGAAAAATTCGCCACGTCCGGTCAAATCAAAGCTGAAACGGCGTCTTCTGCGGTCAAAACTCTGAACATTGGGCCCACACAGACACGTCTTGTCAAAACGGGAGCGCACGCCTAAGACGTCACGAATGACGTCAGGGGCAGTGAACGTCCACATTCGAGTGGTGGGTTCGAGACTACAATCGACACAAGGATTCGACTAGCAAAGGTACTCCCATGGGAGCATATCAAAAATTTCTTGCGATTGATCAAAAAGGAGCAAAATTATTGAGATTATCCTCTACTTCAAACGAAATAAAGCATAATCTCGGGGGCTACTCCCATGGGAGCGCTGACGCGCTCCTAGATTTCAAAGACAAAATATTTCGATTGACAAAAAGCAGTATAGAAGGATGATTTGAGATTGTCCTCTATTGCAAGACAATAAACCACAATCTCGGGGGCTACTCCCATGGGAGCGCTGTCGCGCTCCCATAGATTTCCAAACAAGGTAAGAAAAATTCACTCGACTACAGGCTCGATTAAAATGCATTAAGTACTTCACAAAACAAAGAATCAAACTTCATAAATTCCCGAACTATGCCAATCGCAGATGTTTCGGATGCTGCATACGCAAATGCAAAGGTAAGACCGCCGAGCAATCGAGATGGGCCGAGGGACGCTCCAACAGTGTTTTCCCTTGAAATTTTCCGTGTCAACAGACATGATGAAAATCCTGACGGACGCGTTAGGTATCAAAAGTTAAACTGCAGAACGAATCAGTAAGACCTACAACGGCCTGAGTCGAGTCTGTCCAGTATGTTCCAGCTTCGAGTCCGGGGACTCGAACCTGATTGAAGGCTAGTATGGTTTCGCCCAAATGTGCGGTTAACTGAGCTCGATTTTCGAGTGAGTCAGGCCTACTATGTCAATATCCCTAGGCAAAATTGCAAAAGTGTTCCAGCTTCGAGTCCGGGGACTCGAACCTGATTGAAGGCTAGTATGGTTTCGCCCGAATGTGCGGTTAACTGAGCTCGATTTTCGAGTGAGTCAGGCCTACTATGTCAATATCCCTAGGCAAAATCTTTCGACTGCGTTCCAGGCTCGAATCCAGGGACTCGAGTCTGACTGAAACTAGTAAGGTTTTTTGCTCAAGTAAGCAGTTAGCTGAGCTCGGTACTCGAGTGAGTCAGGCCTACTATGTTAATATCCCTTGGTTCACATACGCATACAATCGAAACAAATTAAGAGTAGAAGGACTACGTGGATCAGGAGTATAAAAGCAAAGACTATGACGTGCACGATGAAGGGAGCACATGCTCGATTCTTCGAGTCAAGCAAGTACTCGGGGGCTAATGACGAGGTTATACTCTGCGGGTACCCCAGCTTAAGGGTACCTGGTGCATGATGATCAAAGAAGCCAAAGATTAATCGAAGCCCATGAAGGAAGGCCTAAGACGAAGAGTGTTTTCCAAGTTAGATCAAGTTATAGTCGGTTAAGGCTTTCCATACATGTAACCTTGGTCGGTTATGTTTCCCGAGACCCAGCCTCCTATATAAAGGCTGGGAGGGTGATCGATCAGGGCAAGCAATCATAGCCACCAAAACCTCGACGAGATCAGCCGCTCGTCGAACTCTTGTAACCTCCATATTCAAACCATAAACACAGACAAGCAGGAAGTAGGGTTTTACCTCACTCGAGGGCCCTGAACCTGGGTAAATCCAGCTTGTCAGCCGTCGGTTCCACCAATACTACGCGTTCTCTACCACACAATCAACCCTAGGTATAGCAACCATGGGAATTGCCGAGGGCACACCTCGACACCGACTCTGGTGATGGAAGGGTGATGACAGATTGACAGCGACGCGCCTTGGCTCGCTCTAGTGCTTGTAGTCGTCGCTAGGTGGTCTACGGATCTGAATGTAATTTTTGTTGCTTCTAGATTTCTTTGTACTGCCTTGACAGTTGATGAATAGATTAGAAGTTTTGTTGCAAAAAAAACTATATATTCTATTTCAGGAGCGGAAAGACTTATCCAGCCCATGCTTACGAATCAACTATGAAATTCCACCATTATCTAATTTTTAATCAAGTTCAATAGCGAGATACATATATTTTTCAGTTCGTTTATCTCATTAATCATGACACATGCATTAGCGATACCATACGTCACCAAGGACAGCTTGGACAAGGATTTTGTGTACGAGCCTCGTGACTTGTCTGGTATTCACGTGGCATCTCCTCAACCACTATTTCCTAAAATATCAAAAGTGAAATATTGCATCATTGGCATCTTATCTCACTGGCTGGTAGCCCCACAGAAGGTACATTATTTTCCACTTGGAGTAACTAATTTGGTTTTGTGGGTGACCACCGTCTCTGGCAAAATAACAATGTGGGCACAGAAGTAACTGCCTAGATGTACCTTGTGTAACGTGCATCCATATTTGCATAGAGAAAAGAGTCGGGTTGTCTATATTAAATATTTTAGCGGCATGCAAGTTTACATGGAATTGATTCCTGCTGAGAGTAGAAACTAACCAATTTAGTGTCGATAATACTATACTAGCAACTATTCAAATAAATATTTGTTCTTTTTATTTCTCGAGTTGTGTTTCAGTGGTCAACTTGAAATTTTACTGCTTGGATAGATGTCTTGTCTATGTGCTAATTTTTTTTAAAATATTTTATAGATCGACGCCTAAACACTCTAAAATGGTGGCTATTGCTGGAGCCGGACATATGAAGATAAGAAAAATACACGTTTTTCGACCATGTTGTTATCTTATCCGCGGCATGTCGTTATTCGGAGCAAACTTATTTGTCTCAACCGAAATCTGCATACTACCACCTCGAGCGAAGCAACCGGAGCCGGAGGCGTTCGTCTGCCCGGGTCGCGCTCGCGCCGTCCGGACCCGCCTCTTTCACTGGAGCGAGCAAACGCTAGCCTTCTTCTTCCTCGGGCTCAACGGCGAGGAGCGTCCGCGCCAGGAGTTCTTCTGTTCCAGTGCGGTGTGGCGACGAGCCGACGAGCGTCGGTGGCGGTAGCACAGCCCAGCAACGAGCAGGTGATTCGGTGTCTGACTTTGCCGCCACGAGTGCTGCTAAGGCGACGCTTCGTTGATCTTAGTGGATTTATTTGTATCCCGTATTTCCCCCCTGAAATACGGGACTGATGTTCTCGTCAGAATCTCCTACACTGCAGGGTTTCGTGTAGGGGAAGGCAATCTGTTCTTAGTCCTCGACTTCCAGCAGACCAGAGTGTGCGAAGCCTCGTCGGCGGTAACAACGACGTCGATTAAGGCAGCCGCGGGCGCGGCAATGCCTGTTCCGCTTGCCCCTTATCCAACTCCTCCTGCGCCATTCACACCACCCACTCCCAATGCCGGTACGGTCTCCCAACTGGGTACTGCAAGAACAGAGACAGCTATGGCATATGACACGAAATTATTTTTTAGAGCAGACTTCCAGTTTCGTATTGCATTCGTTGACTAGAAATATAGGAACTGAAGTTTTCTATTGCACTTTCTTCTGCCCTTTTGTTTTTAATTCTCTGAAGTTTTGGTAGAACAGATTAAGCTCAAGATATGCCATAGAAGTTTCTCTGCTGATTTTGCCATCGCAATACTTTACTGAAATGAAAACTTTCGGTTATTGGTAGGTAAGATTCAGCCACTGGACTGATGTTCCATGCTTGTGCAATTTCAGGGGCTCAAAGCCAACTTGTCTGCTCCGGGTGCCGTAATCTGCTCATGTATCCTGCCGGCGCACCGTCGGTATGCTGCGCGGTTTGCAGTACCGTGACCACTGTGCCGGCTCCCGGTATGCACATGAATCGAACTCATTTCGCTCCTCGATGATTTGTAAGTAATGTGGCAGATGAACATTGAGCTCCATATATGCAAGATTAGTACGGGAGACAAAGTAACATTCGTTCTTTTCGCCAAAAAAAAGTAACATTCGTTCTTAATGAATAAAAAGTAACATATGGTTTGTCTGTGCACTTCACTTATGAAGTTCACTAAGAAAGGAGGATTTTTCTTTTCCCCTAACTACAGACATATAGCCGCAGATTTCACAGTACTGTAAGATATATCAAAGGGGATAAATTTTACTCCCTAACCAGTCCAAAAAGTTTCACAGTAGCTGCAAATTCCTGAAGTGCAGTTCTCTGAATAATTTTGTTACCCGGATTTGGTGCAGGGACCGAGATGGCACAGCTAGTTTGCGGAGGATGCCACACTCTTCTAATGTACATACGTGGCGCGACAAGTGTACAATGTTCTTGCTGCCACACTGTCAACCTGGCAATGGAAGGTACATCGACCAAAGCATTTCTTTGCTTCTCTCTTCCTCGGTAGCAAGTGGTATATTCTGCTGATTTTGATTCCCTTCTCCAAGCGATGCTGGCATTGATTCATGTATGAACATAATGTATTCTGAGGTTGAAAAAGCTCTAGCAATCAGTAGATACCCGTTAACATCGTAAAATTGGCTTATCCTTATGTCGCACTCGTCGAAATTGGACAGTAGGATGCATGCATTTATTGTGATTCAGAAAAGTAAAGGTTTGACAAGGATGTGCTAGATCTTCCAAAGTTTGATGAAATATCTCCTAAGTATAAGTCTGACAAACACGTCCTACAGTTAATAAATGATCCACAAACACACGATTGACGGATATCACTAGCATTGAGTCCTGACTTCTGAAGAATTCCCACGGTTGCTAAGAACTCGGAAGGATTAGTGCATAGAGTTGATGTGTGCTCATCTAAGCTAAAAACTCTGAATGAAAAATCATTCCTTTGTCCTTGACCGCAGGGAATCAGGTTGCGCATGTAAACTGCGGGAATTGTCGAATGCTGCTCATGTACCAGTACGGCGCAAGGTCTGTCAAATGTGCAGTCTGCAGTTTCGTGACATCAGTTGGGGTAAGTATTCATCATCAGAGCACTTGATGTTTTCTCGGTTTGACATCATCTAATTAACATTGTTGTTGAGGAACCTGAGTTTCATACCAACCATACCTGAAAAGTTTTTTCCTTTTGCCCTTTTTCAGGCATCACCTGGTGCAGACCAGAAGCCCAGCAACTGAAATCCTGCAAGATTATTATGAAGGCAGCTTCCCCAAATAAGAATGCTTTGAGTGCACATGTATAGAGTTCTTCCCAGAAGCAATCTTTTCCTTCCCTCGAAACTTCTTCCTTCGTTGGACCTGGCGAGCTTGCGGAATAAACATGAGTTCTTGGTAATACCTAGTGCTCAAAATTCGTCGAATCATCTGTTTAACAGGAGCAGACAGATACATGAACCCACCATGTTATGTTCAACACTACTTTTACTTGTGTTTTATTTTGAAAAATTTCTTCTGACTATCTGAAGAATTTATTTCGATGTGCTTTGTGGTGCAAATTCTTGAACCGGACCATATTACCCTAGACATGATCATGAACAGTTCACAAACACATAATAATTCAAATGCTGCACAATCATGGTGTACAAACACATCAGATGGGAGTTGAATGATGGCAATGGATCAGAACTGGTGTTCCTTGCTAGGACACAGGATTGGATGATGTCCAGTCGAGTCGGCACTCAGTGGCACCTGATTTTTATTTTTTACTTACGGTGGTACCTGATGTTAGTAGCAGTTGAGAAACAAACTGAACAGCAACATCGCTTGCCAGTCTATGGCTGTACTGGGTACCCAACGTATCTGAGCTGTGGTTAAGGCCACCCCTCAGCCGCTCGGGATCGAACCAAGACCGAGGGCATGAGGCTTCCAGCGCTCCTCTGCTACCTCATCTGAAGTTCTACTAGTATGAGAAGCATCAAGCTATTACCTGCTGTCGAAGGAAACATCAAAGCCACCAGCCGCCACCTCTCACCTATAAAAACCCAACATCGCTCCTCCATCCTGGCCGGCGATCGCCGGGTTCCTGTCTCGTCCGCGTGCCGTTTCTGCGGCAGGAGGGGGTGGAGACTCTGAACCTGCGCTCGGCGCTGTAATAGTGTTAATGTAAACGTAGATAAATGTTGAAGTTGTTTTTTTTTTTGAAGGAGATAAATGTTGAACTTGTTGTAACACAAACTGACCGAGTTTCAAAAAAAAAAAAAACACAAACTGACCGTGTAATCCCGTGTAACCGGCCGCTTCGGACGCGCGCGTTCGCGACTCCACATCGCGATTAACGCCACACAGCTCCACATCGCGATTGATGCCGCTGTTATCGCCGCCGCGGCCGCCGGTTCGCAGGGGCGGAAGCACGCGACGGCTGAGTCGGATCCGAAGGAGACGATCCAGGAGGAACTGGGCGGCTCTCCCGCTGGACGCGCTGCTGCACGTCTTCCACAAGCTGGACCATGTCGACCTCATGTTCGGCGGCGCGTCGAGGGCGTGCCGGTCCTGGCGCAGCGCCGCGCGCGAGCCCGAGCTGTGGCGCCGCATCGACATGCGCGGCCACTCCCGGCTCTTCCGCGAGATTATCAGCGTCGACAGGATGGCGGGGTTAGCCATCTTGTTCAGCGCCGGGCAGTGCATGACGTTCATCGGCGAGTACGACTGCCTTGACGCCGACCTCATCCTCTTCCTCGCCGATCAGTAAGATTTATGGTCGTGATCCGGCCAACCTGCCACCCGCATTATCTCTATCCATTATCATTAATTTTTCTTCATAGTTCATACGTCCTTGATTAGATATTAAAAGCATAATATGCATCGAGAAATTTTAGTTCTATGCCTCGTTGAGATAGGATTCTGCCCTGCTTTATTTAGCCATGCGAAGAAACCGATACGAAGTACTCCATAACAGGAAAATCCTTTTACCAAGCAGATAAAAACAAAAAAAATACAAAAGTAGCCACACATAAAACCAAAAAAATACAGAAGCAGCCACACCTGAAGAGCCACCTAAGACTACTAACTAGAGAGATGACCCCACGCCTCTTTGTGAAACCATTTAGGATTGGCAAATAATGAGGTTTCATGTTTGACCAGCATATAAAGAGCTACCTAGATCACATGCTATTTTTGCAGGGCACCCTTACTGAAGAGCCTTCATCTTACCGTGCTCGATGATAATTGTGAAGCATTCGCAGACGCAATAAAGAAGTGGCCTCTATTGGAGGAGCTTGAGCTTTGCCAATGTTACCGTATAGATGTCACACGGATTATTGAGCTTGTTGCAACAGTTTGCCCGAAACTGAAACACTTCAAATATGACGATGGAGGATTATACATTGGCGACAACAACAGCGAAGCCTTGGCAATTGCAAGGTTGCATGAGCTACGCTCCCTGCAGATCTTCCACGGCAGCCTTGACAACAAAGGGCTAACGATCATCCTTGACAACTGCCCTCGCCTGGAGTTTCTTCACCTTTACTGTTGCTCCCGTGTCAATATAGATAGCAGCCTGCAATCCAAGTGTGCCAGGATCAAGACGAAGAAGCTATATCCCTATGCATATAATGATTTCACCAAGTATTTCGAGCCCGTTAGCATTACCGGTCACTACTACAGGTATAGCATGTGCCACAATGACGATGACTATGAGCGTGACTATCAATTTTTGTATGCTGAGGGCCATCATGACTCCGAAGACTCTGACCACTTGTGCTACTTTAGTCGTGCCGAGGAGACTGATCTTGAAAAGCATGAAAGGATTTTTGACAAGGGCACACATAGACGTCAACATAGGTATCTTACAATCTAAATAATTGGAGATCTCGATGTTCAGATGAAGTGCCTGGATGCTGCTGCCTTCCTTGATGTTCGGTGTATTCTTGCTAGCATTTGGGTTTTCAGCTTGGGGATTGACTCGTCTATCTTCATGGAGTTTAAAGCTGGTTTAATTCATGTATCTATGCTGAACAAGACAACAACTGATTTTCATCAGATCAAAAAACAGGTCAACGATATCATATTTAGTTCGCTACAAGCTTAGCAGTTTTACCCTTTCAAGAATTCTTTAGAGCATCTGATGTATTTTAGGGCACGTGTCTAAAAAAACTGTTTATTTACATCACCAAAAGCGCTGCTCTAAGAGATGACCTATCCCTATATGATGATGTGTATTTTTTGGCCATGCCCCAAATTTTTAGATTTGGTGATGCAAATATACATCACCGATGCGGCTGCCCTATATCCAAAATGCGATCGCGCGCAGCCCAACCACTGCCCTGAAGTTTCACTCTTGCTCCCGCCACCGCAGCCGCCTATTACCCCTACCACTGTCCTGAAGTTTCACATTTACTTTGAATGATTTGATCTCAGTTCACATGTTGTATATTACTATTTGATCAAGATTTTGTTGGTAGCATGTCACTTCAAAAATTATCTTTGTTATCATTTACCTACTCGAGGATGAGCAAGAATTAAGCTTGGGGATGCTGATACGTTTCAAACGTATTTATAATTTTTGATGTTTTATGCTTGTTTTATATCAAATGGTACATGTTTTATTTATGGTTTTATATAATTTTTATGTATTTTCTAGAATTAACCTATTAACAAGATGCCCAGTGTCAGTTCCTGTTTTCTGCTGTCTTTTCGTTTCAGAAATCCTAGTAAGGAAATATTCTCCGAAAGATCTGAAAATTTACGAAGATTATATTTACGAAGAAAAGAAGACGGAGTCCAAAGGGTAGCCGGAGGGGGGACCCACACCGCCCAGATGCGGGCCAGGGGTGGGCCGCGCCCCTGCTATTTGGGCCCATTAGATGGCCTTTGCGCCGCCTCTTTGCCTATATATTCTCCGTCTCCCGAAAACCCTAGGCACCCGATCAGTTTTCCAGAAAGATATCTAAGGCCGTCGTCGTCGCTAACCCTAGTTCGGGAGGGTTCTGGAGCTTGTCCCAACACTCTGCCGAATGTGAGATCATCACCGAAGGGCTTCTACATCACCATGTCTGCCTCCAGAGTGATGCGTGAGTAGTTCATCCTTGGTCTACGGGTCCATAGCAGTAGCTAGATGGGTGTCTCTCCTATTTATGCTACCATGTTTAGATCTTTTGAGCTGTCTAACATGATCAAGATCATCTTTATTTAATGCTACATGTTGTGTTTGCTAGGATACGATGAATTGTGAAGTTATGATCAAGTTTGTTCATCTATCTATCTATATGTTTTATTTATAATCTTGCATGCTCTCCGATACTTGTCGTTGCTTTGGCCAAATAGTTACTTGTATCTGCAATAGGGAGTATTTATGCTAGATAATAGGTTCATGCCTACTTTGTCTGTGCTCGAGATAACAGAAACGAACGTGACTATGGATGTGTTGTTGCTAATAGGGATAAAACATCAGTTTTTATTTTTACGTGTTATATTCATTGCTTACATTACACACTTTATTTATTGCAATTATCAGTTGCTTGCAACTTAATACTTTCGGGTGACATGTTGGATAGCGATCCCGGGGTGGATTAGTCATAGATGCAGCTAGCAAGAGGTTTATGTATTTTGTTGTAATGCCCAATTAAATACTGCAGTGAACTATAACTTGTCATGATTACATTGTCATGCCCTTACAATTTGTCAATTGCCTAGCTGTAATTTGTTTACCTAGCATGTATGTTTATCTGTTTTATGGAGAGACACCACTAGTAAACTGTGGACCCCGGTCCATTATTTTACATGGATTAAAACACCGTTTCCATTGCTTCCCATCATCATTTGCTCGCTGTTCATTTTTGCTTTCATATTATTTTCCACACCATACGTTTAATCTCATTAGTTTTAGCAATACGGGAAGATTGACAACCTTACTGAAACGTTGGGGCAAAGTGAGAGTTTGTTTGTGTGCAGGTCCACGCCAAAGCTACAAGCACTAGAGTGGTTTTGGCACCGTGTTGAAGTCTTCTCCAAGTCCTACTGGATTGATAACCTTGGTTTTGTAATCAAGAGAAACTTGCTACTACGTTGTTTCACACCTTGCTCTTGGGGTTACCAACGGGCTGTTGTAAGCCGCATCACGTCCCTCAACGACGTCCCGCCGGCCGCGCCGCCTGGTCGAAGGAGCATCACGAAAAGGAGGAGGTGGAGCGCAAGCGAGGTCTTCTCGAGCGCGCGGTACACCGCCAGTCGCACTTTGACCAGGGCGTCATCATCCTCGACGACATCGACGAGGAGGACGAGGCCTGGTCGAGCCAGTGGCACGGCAGCGACTGATACGTCTCAAACATATATATATTTTATGTTCCATGCTAGTTTCATATCAAATGCTACATGTATTATTTAGAATTTATATCATTTTTATGCATTTTCTGGGACTAACCTATTACAAGATGCCACTGTGCCAGTTCCTGTTTTCTGCTGCAAAAGCTAGTCAGGAAATATTTTCGGAATTGGACAAAACTTTACGGAGCCCAGTTTTACGAAGACACGAAGACGGAGTCCAAAGGGCAGCCGAGGCGGCGAACCAGGGGGCCAAGACGCCACCTCGGCGCGGCAGAAGGTGGGGCCGTGCTGGGGGGTCGTCTGGCCGCCTTGGTCATCCCCTCGCGCCGCCTCAACCTATATATTCACTCCGTCCCGAAAAACCTAAACACCCGAACACTTTTCCAGAAACATATCTGAGGCCGCCGCCGTCGCCAACCCTAGTTTGGGAGGGCTCTGCAGCTCTTCTGGACACTCTGCTGGAGGGGGAGATCATCACCGGAGGGCTCTACATCACCATGCCTGCCTCTGGACTGATGCGTGAGTAGTCTACCATTGGACTACGGGTCCATAGCAGTAGCTAGATGGTTGTCTCTTCTTCGTG
Organism: Poa pratensis; assembly: GCA_947311845.1. Lineage (NCBI taxonomy): Eukaryota > Viridiplantae > Streptophyta > Magnoliopsida > Poales > Poaceae > Poa > Poa pratensis. The sequence continues at coordinate 32,486,604 of CAMZMU010000060.1, read as the reverse complement.
AGCTATCATGTTTAGTTCTCGTGAGCTGCCTAACATGATCAAGATCATCTTCATGTAACACTACATGTTGTGTTTGTGAAGTTATGATCAAGTTTGTTCATCTTTTATCTATATGTTTTATTTATGATTTTGCATGCTCACCGATGCTATTGGTTACTTTGGCCAAGTAGTTGCGAGTGTCTCCAAGAGGGAGTATTTATGCTAGATAGTAGGTTCATGTCTGCAATTGTCTGGTCTCGAGATGACAGAAACGACTAAGACTTTGGATGTGCTATTGCTATTAGGGATAAAACAGCGGTGTTTATTTATACGTGTTATATTCATTGCTTACATTAGACACTTTGCTTATTGCAATTATATGTTGCTTGCAGCTTAAAACTTTCGGTAGACACAAATTGTTATCTCGGGGGTGGGTTATTAGTCATAGATGCAACTAGCAAGCGGTCTATGTATTTTGTTGTAATGCCCAATTAAATATTACATTGAACTATAGCTTTTTATAATAGCATTGTCATGCCCTCATAATTTGTCAATTGCCCAACTGTAATTTGTTTACCCAACATGTCTTGTTTGTCTGTTTTATGGAGGGACACCTCTAGTGAATTGTGGACCCCGGTCCATTCTTTTACACTGATTAAAACACCGTTTCCACCGCTTCCCACCATCATTTGCTCGCTGGTCATTTTTGCATTTAATTTATTTTCTACACCATACATTTAATCTCATCAGTTTCAGCAAGACGGGAAGATTGACAACCTTCCTGAAACGTTGGGGCAAAGTGAGAGTTTGTTTTGTGTGCAGGTCCACGTGAACCTTCTGCCAACGGGGTGGGTTGACACCGTGTTGAAGCTCTTCCAACTCCTACTGGGTTGATAACCTTGGTTTTGCAAATCAAGGGAAACTTGCTACTACGCTGCTTCACACCTTCCTCTTGGGGTTCCCAACGGGCTGTTGTAGGCCGCATCAAGCAGCGACGCCAGAGCATGCCCCAGTCGTGTCCCGAGGGACGAGCCGCCGAGCGACGGCGATGACTACACGCAGTCAGCTGGGCATGTAGAACGTCGTTTTCTAGTTTTAATTTATGGTTTTTTAGTCTACTATGTAATCCCCTTATAAATATACGAATTTCGCCTATATAAATGAAGTTCGTCTAAATCTAAATGTATTTCATCCAAGTTTTAAATTTTTTGAAAGCTTGGGCCGAGTCTCTTGGGTTCACGGCTAGGAACCGACCCTAGGCCGAGAAATAGCGCTAACGGCCCTAAAAAAGCCATTTTAGCGCCGGCAAATGACCTGGACGTGCACGTTGAAGATGCTCTTAGCACGCACACCGCATCCATGTTTCACGTATACCGCCACGGCTCCTTTATGAAAGACCGCTGGAGTAATTAAGTCATGTAGCCAAACAGACCGTCACACCTTTTGGGCGTGTTTGGTTGCCCACGGCCCATAGAAACGCTGCGTTTAAGCCTATTTTCGGCATGTTTGGTTTCCTGCTCCATTCTGCAAGCTTGCATAAGCACGAACCTTAAAGCACTCTGGGCCAGGTCCGAGAGAAACGCCCGATTTCACCGTTTCTCCGGAGCCACCCTCCCACAAGGTGAAAAGGGGAACGCTGGAGCCGGGCTCGTGCAGCCTTGGAGATGGCGCGCGGCCGCGGGCGCACGCACGCTCACGCGAAAATAGTGTCGGGAGAAATTTCGCTCACCGCCCTGGTTTTGCCACCCTATTTCACCCCTCTTCTCTCACCGTCCCGCCACCATTTCCCCCCATTTGGAGCTCTCGGTCCAAGACGAGTTTCATCGACGACGACCAGGTAAGCGACGCTGATGGCGTGGAATAACACGTTCACTGGGAGACCCCAAGTGTAAGGTTTGATGTAATGTAGCAGCAAGTTTTCCCTTGATGACAAAACTAAGGTTATCAATCCAGTAGGATTTGGAGAAGGCTTCAGCAAGGTGACAATGGCAACGACGTCAGAAAACTTATTGCGTGTTGACATGGACCTGTGCACACACCGACAAACTACTTTACCCCAACGAAACGGAGAGGTTGTCAATCCCTCCGGCTTGCTGAAAATAAAGGATTAAACTTATGGTGGAAAATAATATGAGAGCAAAAATGACCAGCGAGCAAATAACTAGTAAAAGCTATTAAAACGGTTGTAGCCAATATAGGAAAATAGGACCGGGGTCCACAGTTCACTAGTGGTGTCTCTCCAAAAGATAAACGTGTTGGGTGAACAAATTATAGCGAGGCAATTGACAAACACGAGCGCAACACAATACTATCATGGCTAATGGTTCACTGTTTCATTTAATATAGGCATTACGTCAAAATACATAGACCGTTATCCAACTGCATCTATGACTAATAATCCACCCCGGGATCGCTATCTAGCATGTCACCCGAAAGTATTAATTTGCAAGCAACATATAATTGCAATAAGCATGGTGCGTAATGTAAGCAATGAGTACAACATAAAGCAATAAGCACATCTGTTTTATCCCTATTAGTAACAACACATCTCAAGTTCTAATCGTTCCTGTCAACTCGAGCTCGAACAAGAGAGGGATGAACCCATTATCTAGTATAAATACCCTTTTTAATGACACAAGTAATTACTTCGGCCAAAGCATACACAAGTATCGGAGAGCATGCAAGATCATAAATAAAACATATCATAGATAAACTGAACCATAATGTCATGACTCCATAGTTCATCGGATCCCCGCAAACACAACACATAGTATTACATAAAGATGATCTTAATCATGTAGGCAGCTCGTAAGATCTAAACAATGGAGCACAAAGGAGAAGAGACAATCATCTAACTACTGCCATGGACCCGTAGTCCCGTGGTGGACTACACACACATCACTCCGGAGGCAGGCATGGTGGTGTAGATGCCTCCGGTGACGATCTCCCCCTCCGGCAGGGTGCCGGGAAGAGCTTCAGAACCCCCCGATCTAGGGTTGGTGATGACGGCGGCCTCGGAACTTTTCTGGAAGATATGATCGGGTACCGAGGGTTTTCGGGAGGAAGACAATTTATAGGCGAAAGAGCAACTCGAGGGGGTCTCAGAGTCGCCCAGGTGGGGCCCAGGCGCGGCCAAGACTGGGCCGCGCCTGGGGGCGTCTGGGGGCTCTGGGCCCCCTGCAAGCGCCCTCTTGACTCCGTCTTTGTTTCTTCGTGAAAATATATCATGTAAATTGGCAGCTCATTCCGAGAAAATTCCCCGACTAGCTTTTCTGAAACAAAAAGACAGCGGAAACAGGAACTGGCACTGGGAATCTTGTTAACAGGTTAGTTCCATAAAAATGTGCCAAAATGATATAAAAGCATGTGGCAAAGATATATAATATGCATGGAACAACCAAAAATTATAGACACGTTTGAGACGTATCAGGCGCCTCCTTCTACTCCGGTCCACGATGGTCGACGGCCAGCGGCGGAGCGCTTCTTCCTCGATCTCTCCGAGCAGAAAGCAACCGCCAACGCTACGATGCCGGTAAGCACAATCGAACCCTAGGTCTTGTAGTTTAGATCTATGCTTATGGAGTAGATCTTTAGACCTGGATGTATTTTTAGCATGTTTCTAGTCTAGATTTGTTGTTAGCATGCCGTAAATTGCCGATTTGGTAGTGTAACAGCCCGGGGTTTGAGCAACGAAAAACCTGTGTAAATTTTTCACTTTTGTATCCTCATTTTGCATCATGGCATGCATGCATCATTGCATCAATCTTAATTGCTAAACAACACACTATTTGTTTTGGGCAACATTGGAAAACTAGATTGCCAAACCTGCTCAGACAATTTTACAAAGCATTGAAAGCATTCAAAGTTGCAAAACAAAATACTTTGACATCTCATATTTGTCAAGGAATTTCCAAGAGCTCCAAAACAATATTTTGAACTTGCTCCAAATTGTTAAAGGAGCAACACTTTGGATTTTAGCAAAATGCCTTATCCCACCTCTCTAAACAAAAGTGGTTCAAAACATTTTATTTGGAGGCGCCAATTTTTGTGGAGCTTCCTCATGGTATAAAAGGGCCACCCAAATTATTTCATAATTTTTGAAAATTGTTTAGTGCCTTCATTAAATCGCTAAAGGTGCTGGTTTTAAAAGGTTTTAAAAAGAAAAGGGAAAAAGGACCTATCTGTGAGGAACCAAATTTCTCCAGGGGGTTTTCGGGAAAAGCGTCGTCTCTCTCCTTCCTCCTGTCGCCACAGTGGTGCCACGGCCATGCCGCGCGCACGACCGCGCCCGGGCCCCCTCTGCCCTGCCTCCCTCGACCAGGAGAACGCCCCCACGACACCACGACCTCACCTGCTCCCCATTCCGCACCGCCTGCTCCTCTGTCTCGCTCCCCATCTTCTTCCCGAGCACAAAATCGAGCGCCATGGCCGCCGAGCTTCGCCGCCACATCGCCGTCGGGTGAGGGCTCCCCAAGCCGAGCTAGGACCGCCACCAGCTCCGCCTTGTCGTCCTCTCCGTCCTCACCGAGGGAATCGAGCCGAGGCGCTGTGAATCGCCGCCGCCGTCCACCACTTCGCCGCTGCCCGCCGAGCACCGCCGCGGGAAATACGCCACCCTCTGTCCATCTCCGACCACGCCGAGCGCATCCACGAGTTTAGGGTGAGCAGAGCAACCTTCCGAGCCTCTTCTTTTCCTCTATTTTTCCTCTCTAGCCATAGCTAGTAGCCTCTGTATTTGGGTCCGGAGTAGGTGCGGCGATACTCGTTGTATTGAGTAAAGGTTGCCAGGGAGCGGTAGTACGGCTGGAATAAGCGGTAGTACCGCTGCTCCCTGGCAATCACACTGCTGAAGCAGCACCGGTGCAGGTACCGTCGCAGGTACCGCCGAAAACTGTGTTCTGGGCGCGTGAGCGGTACCACCAACGGTACCTCCAGCGGTACCAGCCGGTACCGCTGATGCGGAAAGGCTGGGTCTGGTGCCGCTACTGGTACCGCGATTTCCAGCGTTCGTAGGCCTTGTCCGGTACCTCGAGCGGTACCTCGAGCGGTACCAACTGGTACCGGGAGCGTGGGCTTCGTGCAGAAAGAAGACGACCGTTGACTGGCTAGTTCGAACGATGAAGACCCTAGCGGTACCACCGCCTGTTCCAGCGGTAGTACCGCTGGCATGGAATTCTGCCTCCCAGTTAAACTGAAAGACTCCCTTTCTCTTCAACAATTTGTTCGAGGCGTTGTGTAGTATTACTTTTTCTCGCTTAATCACCCAACCCTGCATCTTCTCATGATCATGACAATCATATGCAAGATAACGATAGGGTTCATCCTCTCCATTTAATGAGTAAATATGCTGCATGACCTAATCCCCCGGTAGATTCGTGATGCATCCGTTAAGCATCCGAACTCCGTTTAAGTTGAATAGCTTGAATCATCCTCATCTCGGGGATTTAAAATGTCATGTCATCATGTGTTTGCGCATTGCACCGATGTTATCCGTGGTTTTGATTGTTCCTCTCCGGTATTGCTTGTGCATCGGTAGATCAAGGAGGGGAAGTGCCCCAACAGTATCGTGAAGAGCCGTACTACCAGCACGTTGATCCAGGCAAGCGTAATCCCCCCTCTGAGCATATCTTATCCTATTTTCCGCAAATATTTTCTCCACTATAATATTGCATGCGGTTCCAAATGTCAATTTGCTTGGATTAGAGTATCCTATAGTTGCATTAAGATTCCGATGCCAATTACCTGTTTCCCCTCCTATTATCCATAGGATTGTACTGTTGGCCTGAAATAATTAACTATGCAGTGTTGATGCTTAGCCATGCTTAGTTAAAATGCTTAGCAGTCCGGTGGATGTTTCATGGTTGGAAACAAGTGATGAGATGTACAGATGATGGTGGAGAATTTGTGGCGACAGGGAATAAGATGCTTAAAGGTGGGGATGAGAGGCTACTTTGGTATGGTGGTGTTTTGTCTCACTCTCGCCGCCTAGGTGCGAGTTCTTTACCTCTGGAACCAAGAATGAGCGCGCTTCCTTTCGGTGGGGTATATGGAGCCCTCGTCGACCGACTAACTTGAGCGGGACTAGCCAGGGTCCTCTAGTTTGAGCTTCCATTTGCGCGTGCGTGATGATGGTGGTATGAACTGGGATGAGGATGGTGGTGTCTAGGAAAATGAGTGGCCACGGGGCAGGGTGTTGATGATCCGTTGCTCCGTCCTCACTGATGATCCTGGGTTAGTCTTTAACAAGGTAAAGGTTGTAACCGTTCCCACTCAGCCGGCTTTCCCCGGAAGAGAGCTACGTGTAGGCAATGAGCCGGGCGGTACCGAAGGTAAACACAGTGCACCCCTGCAGGGTTAAATCTTTTCGAAAAGCCGTGTCCACGGTTACGGACAACTTGGGAAAGGACGATAAGACCATAGAATAAGTTTAACGGAATGATTAAAACCTGGGCACTAAAGGTACCACTTCAAGATTGCAAGGTGAGCTTCCTCGAGGGTGATTCGGGGAGGTGCCTTTGATGAACAGGTACAGTGGTTGATGATGGTAGATGTTGAGAAAGGTGATCAAAGAAAAGAGTACTTCTTACCTCCTTTTTGAAAATGCTCTGAATAGTCGATGCCTTTGGGTTATGTTTTTCATAAATAAAATCAGCTTTATGCAAAATAGCCCTAAAACTTTGAAAGCCTCATCGAGCTAATGCTCTATATATAATCTTGTGAGTTCATCGAACTCAACGTCGTTTGTTTTGTTTCAGAGGAGGACTTCACCGACCTCGAAGGTGGGTTCTTTGTGGACGTCGACGAGTAGTCTGGGGTTCCCAGGTGGCAGCTTGGGACATCTCGGAACAGCTGGCGCTGGATGTTTATCTGTAGGCCTCTTAGGCCATATTTTGGATCTTGTTGTTTAGAACAACCTAATTTGCTTCCGCTTGTTGTAATGTTGGGTCTGTGACCTCTGGTTGTCATTTGCTATCTTTCTCTATTATAAGAGTTGAACTATAATGATTTGTGTCGTAGAGTCTGTGATGTGCCAGTTGTTCCACAAGTCTTGATCATATTATTATGCTATGATAGCTGTGCCTGTGTTAAGGCATCAATCGGGGTGTTGTGTTGCCGATGATCAATTCCGAGCAACACCTGCCAAAGGTTTTGGCCGGGGATTGGTAAACCCGTAACCTCCGGTTGTATCGCTTAACCGGTGACACACAACATCACTGTATAGTAGTCGGGTCGGGGCGCCACATGTAGCTACTAGATTCGTTGTGTTCATGACCGTAGCTTTGGTTCATGTTCTTGTGCCGATTTGGTAGATTTCATGTTAGTGATGCACGCATATCTTGCTCATCACCGTTGTAGGACATGACCATCGACAAATTTAGCCAGTCCTTGCTCGATGGGGAGAGCCAGCTCGCTCTCTCTCTCTTGTCCCGGACTCTCAGCAGGATGAGCTGCCGGAGACGCAACCTATGGAGATATTCGAGGTGCCCATGATGGTTTCACAGCTGGTCACGCATGCTCTTGGGTTGGAGAGAGGTAGGCCAACAGGTGGCAAGGACAAGAAGAGCAAGATGGGGATGACCATGAAGTGGCCTCCATTTCTGTCCACCTTTGTGTTGAACAAGATGTGCGAGCTGATCGCCTCCAGGGTGAGGACTGACAAGGGGTTTAAGGAGGTGTATCTGAACACAGTTGCCAAGCTTGTTTTTGAGTTCTCTGGCCAGGAGGTCACCTCTACTCAGATCTATAACCACCTGTGGAAGTGGAGAGTGAGGTGGATCAAGGTGTCAAGGCTGAAGGATCTCAGTGGTGCACATTGGGATGAGGAGACTCACAACATCATCTTGGAGGTGGGGCACTTGAGAGGCCACATTCTGGTTAGCCTTGGGTTTAACATTGTGCACTTACTAACTGTCTCACTTCTCAAACACTGCTAACTGTCTAAACTTTTTTCGTCCCGGGACGCTGAGTTCCTTAACAAGCCCATCCAGAACTATGAGCAGATGCAGACCATCTTCTCCTTCGGTCTGGCCACTGGAAGGCATGCCATGGGTTCATCTGAGCCTCTCGGTACGCCTGATGATCCTGACACGCAGGAGTCGGACACCATCAATGTGGCGCGAGGGCTGATGATCATGCACCGAAGCTACCTGAGAGACGGGAGAGGAAGAGGGGTGCCTTGGTGGATAAGGAGGTGCTCATCTTCACCAGCATGACCGAGGCTATCAGGGAGGTAGCAACCGCCATCAGGGAGAGAGTTCCTGTCGACATGCACCCCAGCCTCTACGAGGCTATGATGAGCGCGAAGGGATCATTCAGTGACACTGCCAAGATTGTTGCTCTTGGCCACCTCCTGGACAACAAGGCGCAAGGCTTTGGCTTCGTTCTGATGGCCGATGACCACTGTCAGCTCTGACTCCAGAACTTCCTCAACAAGCACTACTACCAGTAGTGCTTGTTAAGGAAGTTGGAGGTGGCGGTGGTGCAAGCATGCTAGATGATGATGATGATGATCATGATGTATATTTCGGGTAGCTAGGATAACAAAATTTCTTATGGCCTGTATATTTTGGGTAGCTAGTTAGGACAACAAAACTTCTTTATATTTTGGGTGCTTGAGGTGGTACATAAGCTAACCCCTCACACGACGAACTTGTGGTGGTAGTATGACACCCTCTTTTGATGTGGTGCTAGGTTGACACCATACTAGCTAGGTAGCGAACACTTGTGCTTCTTGTAGTGTTGTAGGTTTATGACGATCAATGCATGTTTTGCTTATGTTGTTTGTCCACCTTGTGATCATGTGTTCCTAGTATAGTTCTAATCTTCCTGTTCTGTGTTGTAGTGGTACGTGGTGTTCAGAGGCAAGAATTTAGAAATCTACACAACCTGAAACGCTTGCTCGGCTCAGCTGCCCAATTTCCCCAACCAATGCTGCACAAGGTTTGACACTCTAAAGGAGGCACAAGAAGCCTTCTACATGTCCCAGCTAGAAGAGATCCCTCTCCAACCTCACAGCAGCAACACTGGAGCAAGCAACAATGGTGAGGCACAGGAAGCCTTCTACATGTCCCAGCTACAAGAGGTCCCTCTCCAAACTCACAGCAGCAGAACTGGAGCAATCAACAATGGTGAGGGCAAAGGTGAATGACTGATTGCATGTGATGACATCAATTGTCGTCGGTTTGATCGACATCATTGTCTATTTGTGCTTGTCGTAAGTTCTTAAACCTCAGTGGGCTGGTGGGCTGGTAAGCTCACCACTTGGACGTGTAAGGTAAGCGGAACAACCACAATCTGGGCAACCAAACGCAGTGGTTTTATGGCTTAAACACGAATCTAGACATTTAAACACGAGCACATTGCATTTGTGTTCCCGGCCGAACGGGCCTGGTCAGAAGATTGTGGGCAATCAAAGTGCACGCGACTCACTTCCCGTTTTTTCAGGGCCAGGCCCGAGTAACTAAGTAAGTCACGGATGCAAATTGACAAATTTTGATACGAGTGACAAACACGCCATTTATCGCCCACGACCACGTTCTCCATCAATTCGCGCGGATCGTCGTCTCGTTTCGTCTTCCTCTCCGCCCTCCATTTGAAAGAGCAAAACCAAATCTTCTCTCGCTCGTCTCCTCTCCCCTTCTCCCCACCTAAAACCCTACCATCTCTTCTCCATCGACTCCATGGCGCCACCGCGCCCGCGTGCTCCCCTCACCGGTAACCGCCCTCCCCGCACATCTCACCCCCAACGCCAACCCCAACCCCAACCCCAAACGCCAATGCCTCCTCCGGCCGCAGTAAGTGGGACGTTGGTGAAAGGGATATTCCAGTCGGCGGCAGACGGCGATCTGCCACTCCTGAAACGTACGCGCGCGGCGCTCTCCTCGTCTCAGATATTGGTCGACGGCATCGACCGGGCGCTGCTGATGGTTTGGGTCCTTCCCGTTGCAGGGCTGGTGACGATGCTCGTCAAGGGCAGGGGCCGCCCCAAGGAGGCGATTGAGGCGCTGAGGGTGGTAGATGCAGGGGACCTTGAAGGTCTCGAGGTCCTGCACATCGCCGCCTCCAGAGGGAGTCTGGAGGTGTGCAAGTACCTGGTCGAGGAGCTCCAGGTTGATGTGAATGCCGTCGACAAGAAAGGCCCATCTCTTTCGAAAACCCCATACTGATTTAGCATCTTTCTTACATTTAGCTTTCTTACCCGTGGTCTACGAAATTTGTTCCCGGTTGCTGGTCTTCCGAATTATGGCTTTGTCGGATTTTTTCAAGTGCTATTTTATTTACATTTGTATGTGGGTTAGGTTTTCAGGTGCGTGACAAAATTATTTTGTACATAGGTTACTTGATCTATCGCTCCAACTTATGATGTTGTATGTTGCCTGCCCCGTAGACCAGTGAAGGAAATATAATGGTTTTACACCTGCTTCACGTATCCTATTATTTTTGTGCTCACTCATGATCATATACCATATCTGCTGCTCTGCATATTTGCAACTCTCGATTATCTCTTCTTCAATGCTAAGATACTTAGGCCGCTTCTGTTATTTTTATTGATAATATAGCTTCATATGGAATATATCATGCCAAGTTGTGATATCTCATGTAATATCTTGCATAAGCATGGCTGCCATAAGGATGCCCCACTGAAGGTAGACTATTATTTATTGAGTGCTTTATTTACTTTTGAACACATTGATGCATATGCTGCAAGTATGTGTACTCTACTCGATTCTTCTTATTTTGGAGCTTCTTTGTGTAGCTCGAGGAACTATTTCTAAATTTTATGATCACTGATCATAGAGCATTGTAATGATACTTCCCTATGTCTTAGGGTGATAAGATGTGTTTTAATGTAAATAAGATCTTAGTTCTCTGCTCAACCCAAAAGTGTTTTCACTAATGAGCTTCATATTGTGTGCTTGACAGATAGAACACCTCTGCTTATTGCGATACCATGTAAGGCTGTGGGTATCGCCAAATATTTTCTTGATCATGGTGCCGATCCAAGCAAATCCAGCCACAACGGGGTTTCCCCTCTACATTTGGCAGCTGGATCAGGTTTACCTCTATTAACATCGTGCCTCATATTTGTATTCGTGCCTGTAGTTTTCATTACGCTGTCTTCACCTTGTAAGTTGTATATATTATGGTGTCGTGTAGCATTGATTTCTTGATAGGATATATTTTTATTTGATTCATTGTAATAAATGATCTAGACACTGAAGTTATTTGCTTTAATTTATTCCTATCCGAACAAGCCCTTCCTGGGATATATTGAGCATATGTTCAAGGAATTAGTGAGGTAGAAAATACTTTTCAAAAGAAACAATTTGTTATTAGAAATGCCTATCCTGTTATGTCATTAAGTTCACGGATCATTAAAAAAGAAGTTCATGGATCATTTTGTTTTGAGAAAGAGAATTTCCCTTTTCAGGAGATTGTGAAACTGTTGAACTATTGCTTGCAAAAGGAGCTTACGTTGACTCGGAAGCTTTTTGTGGGACTCCACTTCATTGTGCTGCTACTACAGGGCATGATGGCACTATGAAAATATTATTGGACCACAATGCAGATGTAAGTTTATAAGCACGTACTGTTTGTTCCTTATGATGCCCATAGGACTGTCTTTGTTATGTTCTATTTGACTGATTGATGTATGACTGCTTGATTCTGTTTAATTTTTTTCAGTACTGTATCATGAAAGCCTTGAGCTCTTGTGAGTACCATTAGCTAATTTATTCCTCATGACGACTCTTGGAATATTCTCCACATTTTCTTTCCTTATCTGCCCAAAGTCGTGTAGTGGTTCGTATGCAATTCTTGGAGATTCTGCCCTGGTGACAAGTATCGACGCACTTCATCGGCTTCTGTTTGCATCTATAGCGCCGTACTCTGAAATGTGTGGTCTATTTCCTTGCATGAGAAGTATAGGGCTGTTATTAATGCATGCAGGCATCAATCTTGTCATTTCTGGTCCCTTCAAAGCCAACGGTCATGCAATAAACAATAGTTTGACCCAATACCCTTTTTTCATATTTTCCGTTTAAGGATTATTGTCTATCATGTATTGTCACTCATCTGTAAGCGCCATATAATTGTTTTTATGAAGTCCACCAGTTTAAGCTGGACCCACACGGCAGTAAGCCGCATTATATTCTGTAATTATTTGTTCACAACGTATTTTATATGTATAATGACATGGAAGCTGGTTTACATTTACTGCTTATCAATATGGTACTGTATGTCGAGTATTATTTTCATGTATTGCTCTTACCTTTAACCCGGCCTTAGATATCAGTATTTGACTATAGGAGCTGAACCTTACTCCCTCCGTTCCAAAATACTTGTCTTCCATTTGTCCAAATTTGGATGTACCTATACACAAAAACATGTCTAGGTACATCCGAATTTGGACAAATGGAAGACAAGTATTTTAGAACGGAGGGAGTACATCTTAATGTAACTCAACAGTACAACAAAATTGTAGATGGTCAGTCACCTCTCATTGCTGCTATGCATGCCCGCTCAGCGAATTGTATCTGGCTCTTGGTTAAGGTATTCTACTTTTATCTTATCCTTGTCATGCCTTTGAACTGGTGGGTCTGGTTTTGTATGTATTAACAATTTTCCACTCTAAAGTTGGCAACTTTTTACTTTGCTGGCATTTTCTTTTGAACATCGACAGCAGTTGTGGGTCCTTTTATTAGTTTGGTTGCCACAAGCATGATGGCACTGAAATCTGACTAAATAACCTTGTAGACGTTTTTTTTAAATACATCAGAAACTGATGCTGCTGGAGTCACATTATAGTTCCTGAAAGTGCAGATTTTTTTAATTGTTGCCCAGATCATCTATAGGACATGTGTGACATATCTTGTGTGTGATAGGCTGGTGCTGATACAAATATAGCTTTTGCCCTTGTTGCTAAAACTCTCCAATCTGAGAAACTTGTATCATCTGACTTCGTCAACTGGATGCTGGAGGATTTTGCCACCAACCGGGATGTTGGTGATGAGGTAAGATTTACCTCTTTGCCAGTACAAGCTCCGTAGATATTTTATAACAATATATGCATGCACTTTGACCCTGGCATACACATTAGGAATTCTACTGAGATCAGAAACTCTAGCCTCTGCACCTTGAGTGCCATCTTTCGTTCAATATCCAGGTATGTGTCGGGCAACTATTTATGTTAAAGTTGGGAAAACAAAAAATCCACCACGGTCTTGATATTGCATGGCACAGTTAAACATACTTTCAGTTAAAGCCCAAGTTTTCACTTGTCCGAAATGGTGCTCCTCTACTTAATAAGCAAGGCTAGATTATGCTTCGGCAAACTGAAGGACCCTTGCCTACGTATTTTTTGTCAGTAACCCATAGGCGCTCTGCCACCTAGGCTGACAAAGGCGGTGCTAGGCAGAGGTGCCGAAGTAGGCACCGGTGCATTGTAGCCCCAGGCTGTGATGATTAGTTAACATATTGAGTTTGCAAGATAGCTAAAGATTTGATCCAAATAATTTCGTATTTTACAGCTAAGGTTTAAGGACTTGATGAGTGATAATCATGTGACTATTGTTGTGTGGATAATCAAACAGAAATAAACTTTATGTTTCTGATGGGTTTCTATGAAATCTGGGGTTAAGAGCTTGTGTAAATCATGTGAATTCGTGATCACAAGAATCTCACGAGTTATTAATTTTTGTGCAGTCCTGTGTTAGGAATTATATTTTGTGAACACGTCGATTCAAGTGCATGACAAGTTTGTATTAGTTGAGTTAAATGTTTGTTATGGAATATCAATCGAGTCTGCTACCGCGGTTGTGCACCAGACTTTACAAGTAATTCTCCTAAGGTTATGTAGAAAACAGCAGCTGGATTCTAGTTGTTAGTGTCAAGCTTCATGCGCTGACCACTATTCCAAAAGACCGATCTGATGGAAAGGGCCAGACAATTCACTTATACACTTCAACACCCCCTCTCATGTGTCACTCGGGGAGGGAGAGGCCAACACGTGCAACCGGAAGAGAGCGACGGCGCGCGAATCTCAGAGGTATGGCTCAAGAGGCCTATACGTGGACAAAGAGGGGGCAGCAACAATTTTAGAACAAATTGCGCAAACCAGGACTCGAACTCGAGACCTTGGCTCTGATACCATGTCAAGCTTCATGCGCTGACCACTATTACAAAAGACCGATCTGATGGAAAGGGCCAGACAATTCACTTATACACTTCAACAGTTAGAATATGTGTATATGCTATGTTTCTAGCCCAAATAGTCTAGCTTGTACCAAGTTGGCCCATGACTCTGGTTAACAGAGAAATATTGAGTTGATCATTTCACATGGTACCAGAGAAAGGTCTGGTCGTGACCAAGCTCAGCGCCGCTGCGCTAACGTCGTTAAGTCATCGGCAGCCTCTCCCGTTGTGTCCGCACGAGTCCAAGCCGGACTTGTGCTATCCCTGCTGCGCTGCTCGCAGTCCAGTTTGGACTCGGCGCCGCCTTCTCCTATCCCTCCTGTCGGCCGCATGTGTCCATATCGGACTCCAGCCTTAGGAGTCCATTTTCCTGCTCTCAGTACTTTTTTTTTGCTGTGGAGGTGTATGAGGGGAACGTCTGCTCATATCTGTTCTACTTTGTTGGTCTACTCAACTGATTTGGGGCTGCTGCAAGGGAGTGTTTACTGAAGCAATTTTGTCTATGTTTCTTAGTGCAATGGCTAAGGATGTATCTGTTTTCTCTAGTGCCATCAAGATTGATGGCTCAAGTTACAAAGTGGGCATTCTAGGTAAGAACTATTGCGAGAGTTGCTGGTTTCGATGATCCTCCGGATGTAAAGGAGGATAGGGCATGAGGAAGACTTGGAGAAAATTAGATGCTAAGGTCATGGATGCTTTAATTCTTAATGTTGCTCCTTTTCTGGGATGAGTCTTGAGCATCATTCCACTGCAGAAGAAATATGGAAGTATTTGGTGTGATGATGCCAAGTGGGTGTGAGTTTTCTGGCCAAGGAAAATTATAAAGCCTCGTATTTCATGCTTCAGTTTGCGATGAGGCTCAGACAGGGATTGGAGAAAAACCGCACCCAACTTCTTGGTCGTCCCGCACCTCCTTCTTTGGACAAAGCACTTGCTAGTTTGATTGCTGAGGAGACATGTCTTTGCTCCCTTAACTGATCCACCGCTCCAATGACTTACCTCATCCACCGCTCCAATGACTCACACCAGTGTTCTTGCTGCTCATCGGGGTCCTTTCAGAGGTTCTTCTTCACCAAATGTATGTTCTAACTGCAAGAAGTCTGGGCATACATTTGATAATTGTTTTGGCCTTCACTTAGATTTGTTGGTTGAGCCTGTTCAGCAGCAGTATTGCCCACCTACTAGGAGGTGTTGTGATCAGGGAGCCACAACATCCAACAATGGGTGCCTCTATGTCTGCCGCTTCTCAGTCTTCTCTCTGTTACTCAGCCTTGGGTGCTTGATTCAGTAGCTTTTTTTTTTTAGACGGAAGGCTCGCAATGAGCCCAGCTTCGAATTAACAAAGCCAACAACCGGCTAACAGTTACAACTTACAACACACACCAACCACACACACCCCTTACAAGCAACAAAGCAACACAAGGGAGAACAACCAAGCAGCTAAAAGAGGCTAGCTTGATCATGGAGACGCCTTGACTTCAGTTGCCCGCATACGGCGTCGGAGGTATCAAAACCAACAGACCTCCACTGCGCCATCCCCATCACCACCAAAGACACGTCGTCGAGGAGCCGAGCAGAACTGAAGAATCCAAAGGGAGGGGCTTACAGCAACGCCTCCAAGAAGGAAAACGGCGTCCAAGACGTCCTCGTTGCCGGTAGAGATCCTGCAGAGCTTTCGCCAAGACCCCGGGACACCAACCCTAGAAGTAGGGCGATTCACAGACCGCTATAAGAGCCTTCACCAGACACACGCACTTGGGAAACGGGGCGGAACAGCGAGACGGTTTCCGAACGTCCAGTAAAAGGAGAGATCTTCATGGCGATGCCTTCAACAAGGGAACAACACCCGAAGGTGTTGTCATCGCCAGCCCTGGAGAAACCAGTGCACGGTTTTCACCGAGACCCGTCCCGAACCAGACGTCGGCCACCCTCACGAGGACGCGGAGAAGAACACTAGAGGACGGCATCACCTCCAAACCTCGGGAAAACTCGGTACGCTAGCCCAGCACACCGGAAAACACGTCAAAGATGGAGAGCAGGGACAACACAGGAGTTCGCCACCGTGCTCCATCGAGGGGAGGAAGTAGGAACACCCCACGCACGCACGTACACGAGGGACCTCCCCACCGCCACCATCAGTCGCAGCAAAAGCGGCAACCTCAGGCGACGGCGGGGGAAGCGGGAAGCGGGAGGGGGCCCCAACGCCCAGACCAACCGCCAGCTGCCAGCAGCACACCACAGGCCGCCGGCATGGGCTGCCTCCGCCGTAGGGGGAACACGGACCGAAGCGTCTTGACGCGCGCGATTCAGCTCCACCCAGGAGCTGCAATGGCGCGCCGCTGCGAGCAGAAAGCTCCAGCACCATCAACCGCGACGCGCCAGCATGGCAAGCCCCCTAAGGGAGCCGAGGCCCTGCCAGGCCCAGATCTGGCCCTGAAGACCAGACCAAGCCCACTCCGCCGGAACGGTGCCCTGGCCGCCACGATGACCACCGCCACCGCACGCCGCCGACGCCGCCAACGCACGGCCGCGCCGACGCGCCAAGCACCACCGGACCTCGCCGATTCAGTAGCTTTTTTTCACACCACCTCTGAATTTTCCTAGCTCGGGCCATGTCGGCCAGTGAAGGAGGGTGCCTCTGTTCATACCGCCAGTGTTACACCTGTTTTATCACTCATCAGGGTACTCTTTGCACCTTTTTCTGTTCGTGTAACCTGTGTACATTCTCTGGTTGGAGTAGAGAAATATTGAGTTGGTCATTTCATAGTAGTATCCTAGGAGAGTGTTAGGGGAGGTGAAATGTAGAGTGGAAACCTTCACCATCCTGTCAGTTGTTAACAATGAAACAGTGACTTCTCTTTGAATTTAGCTTTTGATTTAGGCTATACATTTTATGTTGCAATACTGCATGCGATGCTTGGATAAAGTATGCAATCATAGAAATGTGACCAAAAATATGTTTATGTAATCAAATCCATATTTTCTAAATCATCACATCAAAATTCTAGGTCATTTCTTTAGAACCTCTACATATTTTATATGCATTCTGAGAGATTTTCTTAAATCTTAATGATCCAGGACGAGCCTGTGGCCAAAAAGAAAATGAGAGCGGCTGGGTTTAAGAAACTTGGGAGTCTATTATTCAGGAAACAGGAATATATGTTTGCAGCAGGGAACTACAGTCTGGTATTAAAGCATAAAATTTCTCAAAATGTTCCTTTCCCATACTTTATTTTACTTTCCATATGATGCAATGGTTTGCATACTACATAGCCCTCAACTTGAAGCAAGCAAGATTCCTTACTTCATTTTTATTTCAGAAAAATAATAACCTAGTGTTAAATTGTTCTTGCATACAAATACATTAGTCTAAAGTATCTTGGGACAACACAGTTTACCCAAATATCCAAGTTTACACGGAGTAGGGTCGTTTCTATCAAAAAAATCGAGTCACAGGACGGCAAGGTTCTGGTGACTATTATAGAAAGTAGTGATTATGTGCTAATGGATAGGGACAATAAAACATTCTTGTAAACGTATTAAGCCTATTCACGGGTTGGTCGCAACCCGAGCAAACACTGTGGAACCAACCCAAGAGAAACAATGTGGCCGGTTTCGGTGGGCCACGGTTTATGTGCGGGTTCAAACCACCGAACCCGTCCTCAACCTTCAGATGTACTTCCATATTGTCCATGGATATGACTCATGACGATCACGACAGTGCTACACTGTCTTCTCCTCCAACACGGCGCTCGCTAACCGGTCAAGACCATAGAACATTAAGAGGGTGGATACGATAGTGTTTTATTTTAATGACAGGTGCAATAATTCGGTGCTACATTCAGCCTTGTATTTACCACACTTTTGTCATCTAACTATACCGAGGATAAATCTAGGTTTTACTGCTTTACTGGATATGGATAGAAACTTAGGGTGTAATGAATGAACTGACAGAGAAAAACTTGAAATTCGCTTTGTCAATAAGGACTACATGAAAATAATTTACACATTGTGATTGTATTTTTTTTCGAGGAAGACGGGCGTATTTTGATTTTTTATATTCACATGTGGTATGAGTTAGCACTATTATATTTAGTAGTTGTATGTTTATTTGCCTTGTTGGTTGTAGGCAATGGAAGCTGATCCCAGTGACGCAACCTTGTACTCGAACAGGAGCCTTTGCTGGCTTCTCATGGGTGACGGAGACAGAGCTTTACTAGATGCTGACTCATGCAGAAACATGCGCCCTGACTGGACAAAGGCCTGCTATCGGCAGGGTGCAGCTCTGATGTTTCTGAAGGTTCATTGAAGATACGATTGGTTGTTCCTTTTGTCTTGATCCGGCAATTAGTTTTTGATGATTCACTTGTGCTTTACCCAGGATTATGAGGTGCAATTGAACGATTCTTGGATGGACTAAAGTTGGACCCAGCAAGCACTGAGATTGAGGAGGCTTTACGATAACCCAGCTGCCTCATTGGTTACATTATGCCTTTCGACGATATCCTTTTGTTATTGCACTACGGGAATGGCCAACAGTGCCGACGGCCAGAACCTGTGCCGACGGCTATTTATCGGGGCCGTCGGCACAGGGTCGTACCAGGGCCAGCCGTCGACAAGTCCGTCGGCACAGAAACGGCCGTCGGCACAGACGTTCTATCCCGACGGCCACCGTCGGCACAAAAACCGCCGTCGGCACAGCTTATGAGGTGACGTCGATGGCACTCTGTGCCGACGGCTTTGCCGTCGGCACAGTGCTCTACCATTTTTATTCATTTTTACCCTATTCTTCATTTTTATGTATCTATTTATTACTCTCAATTAAATTTAATATGTTTTTATTCATTTCTATATGTATATACCTACGCCAAATAGCGGTCTCCACCCACATAAAATAACGTCGCGACTCTCTAGTGAGTTCCTGCACTTAGAGGTGAAAACTCCCCTTTCGGGCGAACCGGATGGAATCTTGTGTCGATTTGGGGTAGACTTTGGTTTCTCATGTTCCTATGGCCTGACCTAACACAAGCAAGCAAAAAAGTCCACTGGGCTACCCTCTTTCGACGCACGTCTATGGGGTAGACGGAAACGTTAGGGCCCCGGAGCGTCGGAACCCCACCCAAACCTAGGTTGTGCCATACCATATGTGTACAAGTGTGTTGTGTGTTTCAAATGTCCAAGAATCTACTCCTAGGTGTGACCGACATCACCGGCTTCACTTTCTCTCTAGTGAGTTCCTGCACTTAGAGGTGAAAACTACCCTTTCGGGCGAACCGGATGGAATCTTGTGTCGATTTGGTGTAGACTTTGGTTTCTCATGTTCCTATGGCCTGACCTAACCCAACCAAGCAAAAAAGTCCACTGGGCTACCCCCTTTCGACGCACGTCTATGGGGTAGACGGAAACGTTAGGGTTTTTCCAGCGGATTCAGGGTTTCGCCGAAGCGGGGCCCCGGAGCGTCGGAACCCCACCCAAACCTAGGTTGTGCCATACCATATGTGGACAAGTGTGTTGTGTGTTTCAAATGTCCAAGAATCTACTCCTAGGTGTGACCGACATCACCGGCTTCACCGACTCTCTAGTGAGTTCCTGCACTTAGAGGTGAAAACTCCCCTTTCGGGCGAACCGGATGGAATCTTGTGTCGATTTGGGGTAGACTTTGGTTTCTCATGTTCCTATGGCCTGACCTAACCCAACCAAGCAAAAAAGTCCACTGGGCTACCCCCTTTCGATGCACGTCTATGGGGGTAGACGGAAACGTTAGGGTTTTTCCAGCGGATTCAGGGTTTCGCCGAAGCGGGGCCCCGGAGCGTCGGAACCCCACCCAAACCTAGGTTGTGCCATACCATATGTGTACAAGTGTGTTGTGTGTTTCAAATGTCCAAGAATCTACTCCTAGGTGTGACCGACATCACCGGCTTCACTTTCTCTCTAGTGAGTTCCTGCACTTAGAGGTGAAAACTCCCCTTTCGGGCGAACCGGATGGAATCTTGTGTCGATTTCGGGTAGACTTTGGTTTCTCATGTTCCTATGGCCTAACCTAACCCAACCAAGCAAAAAAGTCCACTGGGCTACCCCCTTTCGACGCACGTCTATGGGGGTAGACGGAAACGTTAGGGTTTTTCCAGCGGATTCAGGGTTTCGCCGAAGCGGGGCCCCGGAGCGTCGGAACCCCACCCAAACCTAGGTTGTGCCATACCATATGTGGACAAGTGTGTTGTGTGTTTCAAATGTCCAAGAATCTACTCCTAGGTGTGACCGACATCACCGGCTTCACCGACTCTCTAGTGAGTTCCTGCACTTAGAGGTGAAAACTCCCCTTTCGGGCGAACCGGATGGAATCTTGTGTCGATTTGGGGTAGACTTTGGTTTCTCATGTTCCTATGGCCTGACCTAACACAAGCAAGCAAAAAAGTCCACTGGGCTACCCCCTTTCGACGCACGTCTATGGGGTAGACGGAAACGTTAGGGCCCCGGAGCGTCGGAACCCCACCCAAACCTAGGTTGTGCCATACCATATGTGTACAAGTGTGTTGTGTGTTTCAAATGTCCAAGAATCTACTCCTAGGTGTGACCGACATCACCGGCTTCACTTTCTCTCTAGTGAGTTCCTGCACTTAGAGGTGAAAACTCCCTTTCGGGCGAACCGGATGGAATCTTGTGTCGATTTGGGGTAGACTTTGGTTTCTCATGTTCCTATGGCCTGACCTAACCCAACCAAGCAAAAAAGTCCACTGGGCTACCCCTTTCGACGCACGTCTATGGGGTAGACGGAAACGTTAGGGTTTTTCCAGCGGATTCAGGGTTTCGCCGAATCGGGGCCCCGGAGCGTCGGAACCCCACCCAAACCTAGGTTGTGCCATACCATATGTGGACAAGTGTGTTGTGTGTTTCAAATGTCCAAGAATCTACTCCTAGGTGTGACCGACATCACCGGCTTCACCGACTCTCTAGTGAGTTCCTGCACTTAGAAGCAGGGAAAAATCCTTGTGAAGGTTCTTCGGTACCTCTCATTCATAAAAAGAATGCATCGGCTTTTCATGTCCGAGGAGTCTGCCAAACAAATGACTTGGCACAGGAAAGGGAAGAGATACGTCGACGAGTTAGGACGGGAAAGGATGGGACATCCATCTGATGGTGAGGCATGGAAGAACTTCGACTTGAAACACCCCCTTAATTCAGCAGATGCTCGGAATGTCAGAATTGCAATAGCAACAGATGGGTTCAATCCATATGGGATGTCGACTGCATCGTACAGCTGCTGGCCCGTGTTTGTTATTCCGCTCAATCTCCCTCCTGGGGTACTAATGCAAAGGAAGCACATGTTTCTGTCGCTGATCATTCCAGGGCCCGAATACCCGGGGAAGAATTTGAGTGTCTACATGCAACCGCTTGTGGATGATTTGCACCACTCATGGCACAATGGGACGTGGACATATGACCGAGCATCAAAGAAAAACTTCTTGATGAAAATTTGGTTCCACTATTCCATGCACGACCTACCCGGGTATGCCCTATTCTGCGGATGGTGTACAGCTGGTAAATGGCCATGCCCAGTGTGCAGGAACCAACTTGAGTTCCTTTGGCTAAAGTCAGGTCGCAAGTATGTCGCGTTTGACAAGCATCGACAGTTCCTCGAAGGAAGCCATCCTTATCGAGAAGACAAAAAAAACTTCACGAAGGGCATAGTTGTGCGTGAAGAAAAAGCGATACCGAAGTTCGATGGTGCAAAAGTTGATGCCGAGCTACGTGCTCTCGTGCCTGCTGAGGGATCTGTCCGAAAATTTCAGGGGTATGGTGTAACGCACAACTGGACTCATGTGGCAGGCTTAACGCAGCTAGAGTATTACAAGGACCTCGAACTTCCCCATAACATCGATGTGATGCACACCGAAAAGAATGTTGGAGAGATGATCTTTCACACAGTTCTGAACATTACTAAGAAGACAAAGGACAATGTGAAGGCTAGAGTTGATGTTCAGAAGCTCTGTGATAGGGAGAGATTACACATGCGGCCTCCGAACCCTCGTCAAAAAAATTGGTTTAAGCCAAATGCCGACTACTGCCTTGATAATATCCAAAAGAAGGAGGCATTGAAGTGGCTCAAAAACATCGCCGTGATGTTCCCTGATGGTTACTGTTCCAATATAAGTAATGGAGTCAATCTTCTTACATCAAAAGTCACTGGGCTGAAGAGTCACGACTATCACATATGGATTGAGCGGTTGATGCCGGTGATGCTTCGAGGGTATCTCCCCGATAGTATCTGGCGAGTGCTTGCGGAGTTGAGCCATTTCTTCCGCACGCTCTGTGCGAAACAGATATGTCCCCTGATTATTGCGAAGCTGCGTGATCTTGTGCCGGAGTTGCTATGCAAGTTAGAGATGATCTTTCCGCCAGGCTTCTTTGTTCCGATGGCACATCTCGTTGTGCATCTCGCGAACGAGGCACTCTTGGGTGGACCGGTGCAGTTTCGTTGGCAGTTTTGTATTGAGAGAGAGTTTAAGTACATTCGAAACATAACTGGAAACAAAGCTAGGATTGAAGCATGCATAGCTGAGGCAACAATACGTCAGGAGATGGCAGACGCCGTGACAACGTACTTTCCCGATGAAGTTGCCACTATGCATAACCCGGTCACTCGGTACAATGTCGACGAGCCCAAGAATGACCCCAAGCTCCTCCTCTTCCAATGTCCCGGTGGCAAGGCCGGTGCCGGTGAAAATTGTAAATTGACCAAGGAAGAGAAGGATTGCATAATGCTCTATGTGCTTATAAACATGACGGAAGTACTCGATTTTATGAGGTAAATGGTGAACAAATTACTTTGCAACTAGTAACTCAATTTCGGTCTAATACGTATTTTCTCCTTTTAGGCAATTCCAAGATGAATATTGGTTGGGAACGGTGGATCCCGATCCCGCGGAGCTGGACACTCTTCTGAAAGAGGGTGCTCACGGAGGAAAAAAATTTGTGTCTTGGTTCATGGGAAAAGTAATTTCTAACGTGTCCCTATTACCTTGCAATATGTGACTTGTCCCTCTTATTACACGTAACTAATGCACAAAACAATTTGAACCGTACTTGTAGGGAGCTGATCCCAACGTTGAGATGACAGATGAGCTGAGATGTGTTTCCCAAGGATTTAACCGTACCGTCATGAAGTATGAGAAGTATGATGTGAATGGGTTCCGCTTCCATACAGAGTATCACCAGAATAATCGTCCTGGAGCAAAAACTGTAAATACTGGGGTCTTCACCAAAGGATCCAGAGGAGCCGACGGAGCCAATTACGTAGATTACTACGGAAGGTTACAGAACGTATACGAGCTGACGTTCAATCGTACAAACATAGAACTCAAGCTCGTTGTGTTCAAGTGCCACTGGTTCGACCCATGCACTGGACCACATGGTGGACAGAGAAGTGAGCCTTCCATTGGGTTAGTTGAAGTTAAGCCTTCAACCACCTATACCGGAGCCGATGTCTATATTGTGGCTCACCAAGCCAAGCAAGTTTATTATTTGCCCTACCCATGCCAGAAAGAGAATCTCAAGGGCTGGGAAGTCGTGTTCCGGGTATCCCCACATGGTAAGCTACCCAGGCCCTCCGACGACGATTACAACAACATTGACCCTAAAACATACGAGTGAATTTTCTATCAAGAGCAAGAGGACTTCGGGCACTTTGACTTACAAATAGGTGGTCTCGAGGAACTCGAGAACAATGCACACACTCATGGTGAGTCAGTGGTCGATCTGAAGGACATAGATGTGCTCTCGAAGTTTCATGCGGAAAATGACGACGATGACGAGCCTGGCGATGAGCTTCCGCCCTACTACTCACGTGATAGTGATAGTGATAGTGAGAATGAGAACCGACACCCTGATGAGGAGAGTGATGACGATAGGTATTTATTTTTGGTATCTACATGTTATTATGTCTTTTATTCTTTAGTATTTATTTTTTGACATGCTTCTTCATTGCATTATGTCTTTATGCTTAGTGTCTACATTTTATTATGTCTCGATGTTTACTTGTTTTCTCTTTCTCAATGCAGTTGATTGAACAATATGAGCCAGGGCAAGGAAAGCGCTTCTGGTGGTCCTTCTCCCGGTGCTACGCCGATCCGACGCTCACCTACTATCAGCCGGGGAGATATGGGGTTTACCCTGTCGCCGTCTCCGCAATAGATGTAGGGTCTTGGTCATCTAGACATCTAGCTATATATGTATGTATCTATTTGATGATGGTCCTATGTGTGTATCACCTGATGATATAGCATTTTGTTTGATGATATATGGAGCCACTGTGTGATCTTGTTTGCTGTGAATTTATCGTGATTTTTGATTATTTTTTCTGCTATTTTTGCTGCAAAAAACGAGCTGCTGGATAAAAAAAATCTGGGACAAACCTGTGCCGACGGCATTGCCATCGGCATAGACCACTTAATGTGACCAAATGGTCACGTCTGTGCCGACGGCAAATGTGTAGTTAACACCAACACTACAGGAATGACCAGCTGTGCCGACGGCCGAAGCCCGTCGGCAAAGGTCCAAATGCCGTCGGCACAGGACAATACCAGGAGCGCCCAGCTGCCTCCACGTGGCAGATCTGTGCCGACGGTTTTGCCGTCGGCACAGGATCCTACCCCTGGCCCGGCCTGTGCGGGCTCACAGGCCGCTGTGCCGACAACCTAGGTGCCGACGGTGCGTTTCTGGCCATCGGGAACAGCTGTGCCGACGGGTTATGTCTGTGCCGACGGCCAGGTGGCCTATGCCTGCAGGGCCCTATGCCGACCACCCTGTGCCGACGGTGACCGTCGGCATAGGTGTGTGCCGACGGTATCGGGACCTTTGCCGACGGGCTTCGGCCGTCGGCACAGCTGGTCATTCCTGTAGTGTTGGTGTTAACTACACATGAGCTGAATTCTATGTTTCAGCACATCTCATAGTTAGTTATAGGATTTGATACCTTAATTATGCTGTACAGAATTATATATACCTTGCAGAACTTGTGAATATATAGATTATCTTAGTCTCATTTAGTTTTGAGTTTGTTCATGACTTCAGGATTGTCGTACTGTCAACCAGGCCTTGATTTACACCATGTATCCTGATCTTTTTCACTTGCGACTTTATAAATGTGAAAAATGGCTTTCCTCGTCAACATTTTGTTACCTGCCTAAGCTGATGGTACTCCTTGGAATATGCAGGAAAGCTTATGATGCCATGAAAGATGTCCGGAAGCACCAAGGTTGAGGGCGACTGTTTGGGTGTTGCCGAGGAAAGGAGTTCTAGACTTGACCCTAGTCTGAGTTGTCTTCGAGCATTTCATCTTGTGCTCAAAGACTTTGAGTTCCAGAACTGAGTAATTCCGCCAGGGAATCAAGTGACTCTGATGTAAGTACCGTGTTGTGTCATGTTTGCATGACTACTGATGCAGTAATACCTGGTGGATATTCTCTACTTGCTACTGTCTTAATTCCCAGCTTGACGACCTCAAAGACTTGTAATTCCTGCACCGAGTAATCCCGTTAGGAGATCAAGCAACTCTTGTGATGGAAGTATCGGTGTATCATGTTTGCATGGCTACTGATACAAAGCAGTAACACCTGGTGTATGCTCTCTACTTGCCACGGTCGTAAATCACAGCTTGGCTAACTCGTAATGGCGGGAAAATTAGCAGCCTATGTTGGAAAGAATGAGCAAGGCTAGAAGTCACCAATGCAAACGAAGGGCAAAGCTTAGGGTCATGCTTCTGGATCCAATACACCTCCACTAGAAAAGATAAATAAACGGTAAATCTAATCAGGAGGCGCCTGATTTTTGGCAAAACGCGACGCACCCTCCCGAGCCGTCGATTTCTCGCACATGGTCTCCACGCCGTCCATTTTCCGCAGCTCGTCCACATCTCGCGAGACCCCGTCGCCTCTCTTCCTCCTCTGTAGCGCCGACACCACAAGCTGGCCGGAGGGCCGCCGCCTCGCGCTGCTCCTACCACGCGCGGCCTCGGCGTGCTATGGCCCCTGCACCACCACCGGCTTCCCCTGCCGCCCACACGCCGGAGGACTCCTGCCGCCGGAGACACCAGCCGTCGGCGCGCTGGCACGGCCGCGGTACCCAGCCGCTGCTTTTCCTCGCTCTTTTCTCGCTAGGACGCGAACGAGGCGTCGGCCCTTCCTCCTCACTCCCACGAGCACGCGCAGCAACGCGCTGATGGCGATCCGGACCAGCACAAAGCCAGGACTCGCTCGACGATTCTACTCCCACTCGTATCCCCAAATCATTTCATCCCCGTCCTGGTCATTCCATTGGTTTTGGTGCCTCCTGGAGAGCGTGATTTGGAGCTACAGGTGTTGTGGAGATGTATTGCTACTATTTCACACGAATGGTGGGGATTTGGGAGAAAATTGTGTTGCTTGTGTTCCTATCATCCAGCGGAGAAGAGACGGCAATAATGTGTGAGAAAAGATCCAAAGTCGGCCTTTGCTTTGCCAAGGAGAAAACAAATGGAATTTGATCGAGAGGAGATAACATGTGTGTACCAGCTGACCGTGTGTAACTGTGTACGAGTGTACGTTTTCCAACGAAATGAATTGGGGTCTCCATGATATGATATTTTTCGATGCCCAATTTGTGTGAACTAATGTTTTGTTTGCACATAATCGAGGTCTCGACGAGGTGCACGGCATCAGGACGCGCAACTAGCTGCGGTGGTACCACGTGATGGTGGGCGTGCGCTGGATTCGGCCCTTTCTAAACCGGAGCATCTTGTTGATGTGGCTCCGACTTGGATTATTTTGTGTTTCCCTCGATACCCCGCGCGTACTGACGCCGGAACTTCTCCTTGAGCTGAATCAACTGGAGCGCTAGAGACGACGACAAGGTGACAATGCGTCTGTCATGTAGCCGATTTTCGTCTTTCTCACCGCGTCCCAGTTTCCGGCTTTCTCACCGCGTCTGATAGTTACCCGCATTATACTGATAGAGTTACCCATGTTTTATGAGATAGTTATCCAACATGAAATCTATTTAATTACCCTATTCTATTGGTAACAATTATCCACTCAGAACTGATAGAGTTACACATGGGTTAATCTAGTTATCACCATGAAACCGATGTAGTTTCCCCACTCTTTGGCAAATAGTTATCCACCAATTTGGCTTAAAGTTACCCACCAAGTATCGATGGATTTATCTATGTGTTCATGATATAGTTCACCATGAAATTGATGTAAGTACCCTGCCTTTTGGTTAATAGTTATCCACCCAGTACTGACAGAGGCACCCATGTGTTCATGATATAGTTATCACCACGGAATCAATATAGTTACCATGCTCTTTGTCTAATAGTTACACACCCAGTACTAGCGGAGTTACCCATGTGTTCATCATATATTTATCACCACAAAATTGATATAGTTACCCTGCACTTTTCTAATAGTTACCCACCCAGTACTGATATAGTTAATCATGTATTCATGATATTGTTATCACCATGAAACCGATGTAATTACCATGTCATTTAGCTAATAGTTACCCACCAAATACTGATGAAGTTACCATGTATTCATGATATAGTTATCATCATGAAATCGATTTAGTTATCCTACCATTTGCCTAATAGTTTACTCACATAGTACTGATGGAGTTACACATGTGTTCATCATATTGTTATCACCAGAAAATCGATATAGTTATCCTGCCCTTTGGCTAATAGTTACCCACACGAAACTGATAAGTTCACCATGTGTTTATGATTACCGAAAAAATTAAAACACCAATAACAAATGGTTCTATTTCAACCTGAAAAATAATCGTTAATATGGTGGGTAATTTATATACTACAGGCTGGATAACTCCTGTGTTATAGGTAGGTAACTTTTGGGGTAAAAAAAGTTGTCAGAATTTTTCAATATGGGATCTAGTTTCGAATATCTCGTCGTGACTAGCTCAGCGGTGAAAACGGATTCTAAATCGGATAAACGGTTTGGGTTATAATTTTTTTGAATTTCTCATTTAATGCGGATGACATCAGCATTTTTCGTTTTTTTAGATGCACGCAAAGGAGGCCTATTTCTCATCCGGCGCCAAATAGCTGGCGCCTTATACGTCATCTCGTCCTTTAGTGTAACTAACTTGTACACGATGCATTTTATCGTCCAAAGTGTTAACTCACTTCTTAAACTAGGTGGGAAGTTCAAAACTCGCAAAAATCGAAAAGAATGACCAAAAATGGGATGGACAGACTTTCAAACCAAAAATCAATCACTAATTGGGTGGTTACTTGGCTGGGTAACTTACATACTACAGCCTGGATAACTCACGTGTTAATGGCGGGTAACTTTTGGGTCAAAAAAATATCATCGAAACATATCAACATGGGATCTAGTTTTGAAGATCTCGACGCGATTAGTCCAACGGTAAAAACGGAACATAAATCGGATAAACGGTTTGAGCTACAAAACGTTTTAAATTTTCGATTTTCGCTAAATACGGGATGACATCAGCAATTTCTTCATTTAGTGCATGTGTGACAAAGATATACATCTCGGGTACCCTACCATAAGGGTACCTGGTGCACGTGTCGACTAAGGCCCAACTATCAAGAGTCTACATGAAGCCCATGACGAAAGGTCCAACAAGATGGAGTATCCTCCAAGATTAGACATAAGCATAGTCGGTTTAGTCTTTCCTTACATGTAATCTGGGTCGGCTACGAACTCTCGAGACCCAGCCTATTATATAAAGGTTGGGAGGGCCGCCGATGCAGGACAAGTAATACTCGAACCACAAAAAGCTCTAGCGAGATCGACATGTCGCCGAAGCCTCCCTGTAACCGCATAATCTCACACGATCAATACCAGACAAGCAAGAAGTAGGGTGTTACTCTCCGGAGGCCCGAACCTGGGTAAATCTTTGCCTCTGCTTGTCAGCCGACGAAACTACCAGTACTACCACGTTCTCTCCCCGTAATCTCAACCCTAGGTTCTTAACCATGGGATTTGATGAGTTAACCCCTCGTCAATTGGCGCCGTCTGTGGGAAAGAATAGTAATGGACTCACGGTTTCTTCGGTTCCATCGGAAAACGGCTACTCGCCGATCGGATCTACAAACGGCAACTCGCCGGCTGCATCAACAAACCAGAACTCGCCGACTCGGGCGACACGGCAACTCGCCGACTCACTCGACAAACGGCAGCACGCCAGCTTCACCTGCAAAAAGCACATCAGATCCTCTGATGGATTTCGAGCCACACTCGCCAGAATTCCAGGAGATGTTTGTCGATCTCGAGTCAGGTTTGGGTTTAACCGTTGGCTCGTTCAATTTTTTCGTCAACAAGCTTGGTGTGCAGGACTTGACAGATCCACGCCAACTCGCGACTTCCGCACCCGAGGCTCCATCGGTTGCGGCTCCTTCGACTGCAGATCCATCAACTGCGTCCATACCATCGTCGATCCTCCAAGCCTGCTCGTCTGCAACAACCATGTCGACTCGAGAGATCAAGGAGCTCATCGAAGAACTCCAAGGTGAGGAGGCCGAATCAGCATACCGCACAAACGATCCCGAGCTCAATCTCCCACTCGAGGATAGCTTCGACTGCGGGATCTCCCTCAGCGACTTCGATGAACCCGAAACTCATATCGACAACCACGTCGACTCTGAGATCTGCACCAACAATAGCCTCGACTTCGAGATTCATAACAACTTCGCCGACACCGGGATGAGCATAGGCGATGAAGACATCAACTGCGAGATCCGTCCAGACGGACCACTCGACGGGCACATCGACTCAGACATGAGCCTCGATGAAGACGTCGAGTCCATGACGGAACTCGAAAACACATACTCATACCCTCGGGTGATACCCCAGCAGGTCTACGTTGCCTTCGCTGCAGAATCATCTGATGTTGCGACCAGTCGCAGGCCTACAGAATTCCCGTGCACAGTTACTATGTCGGATGGAATCACAAATCTCACAATTACTGCTGAGATGGCAGCAAAAGTAGACAAAGTCATCAAGGAGTGCACAATGATGCCAGCAGACGCAACGCGAGAGGAGATGTTGACCTTCCAGTACTTCAACTGGCAGGAATCGCTTCGACTGCAGCAGATCAGAGCAACACTCGAAGAACGTAAAAAGCAGGCTAGCTTGTCGAGTGCACGAAGAAGACAGCTCTCCCTGAGCTCCACCGGGCGAGCAGACACAAGACCAAGATCAAGGCTGTCACACCTCACGGCAAATGAGAGGGCAGCACTCACCCACAACTTAGGCCACTCTTTCATGACATTCGACGAGGAGGGAGTGCCAGTACCCAAAACAGCTGCGGGTGCCCTCTTTACTGCTGCAGCATACCTAGAGGCAATCAAACCTCCACCGGATGACACCAATGCAAAACTACATCGCCAACAGATCAAATCACTCGCCTTAGCAGCGAAGGCCATACGCCAAATCCCAAAAACTCCAGGAGGGAGTCGAGACCGTGCCATAGTAGACACGCGTCGTGAAGAACATAATCGCAGTGGTCGCCGTCACCACTCGAAGGAAAGAAGCGGCACGTCGGCGTAGGTCCAGGAGCAGATCACGCAGATCTTACAGTAGCGACTCGTACTCTGATCAGGAGCCTGAGCCACACGGAGCTCTGTGCTTCACTCGACGCGTCCGTGAGACACGGATGCCCAAAGGGTTCAAACTCACATCTGAACAATCCAAGTACACGGGTCGACAGGAACCTTCAGGGTGGCTGGAAGACTACAGACTGGCTGTCGCGTGCCAGCGAGGCACGAATATCACAGCCATGCAATACATACGACTCATGCTCGAAGGCACAGCCCGCGACTGGCTCAAGGCTCTACCTCCATCAACATACGACTCGTGGGATCACTTCCGCGCAGGCTTCATCAAAAACTTCGAGCCTCTATGTGAGCGACCAAAAACGTTCGAAGAACTGCGAGCCTGCGTTCAACGGTCAGACGAAACGTTGAGGTCATACATCCGACGATGGACTGAGATACGCAACTCAGTTGGAGTAATTTCAGAAGATATGGCCATGGATGCTTTCATCATGGGCCTCGCCAGGCGAGACTTCAAAGAAGCACTTGGTCGCCAAAAGCCAACCTCTGTGGCTAACCTTTGAAGATCGCGACTGAGTGGGCAGACGGAGAAGACATGGCACGCACCACACGCGGGTCCTCACCCCGTGACAATCATGAAAGCGGCAGTCGAAGCCGCAGAGACTCGTACAGAGACGACCGAGGCGCAAACGTTCAAAACGTCACTACGACGACGACAGACCCGAATTCATGGCGGCTGGATTCTCCACACCCCGCAATGACCAAGACAGAAGCGACCGACGGTCAGAAGATCGACGGGACAGTCGAGATGATCGCCGGGACAGTCGAGACCGCGGCCAACGCAGCGACAGCTACAAAAAGAAAGACTGGCGCAAGTCGCGCTCCGGCGCACAAAGTGAGCGATCATTCGATGACAAGATGGATGCTGATTGCAGATTCCACCTGTACAAGGGGAAGATGGAAAATTGCGCTCCAATCACTCGATGAGAAACTGCAGAGAATTCGACAACTAGCATCTGAATACATGCAACTCAGAAAGGCAACAGCCGTACACGCACCCGTACCTGCACCTGTGCGCCAAACAATGTGCCCGTTCAGATGGCACCACCTCCACCACCACAGCCTGCCGCAGGCGGAAATATCGCGGGTGCCATACAACCCGTACCTCGGGTGGACGAACCTCAGTACCCTCCGCCCCAAGGGCAGATGTACATGATACAGAAAGGTCGCCCTTCCAACAGGGAGCAAAAACTTCGCACTCGACAAGTAAATATGGCGGTCATGTCACCTCCCGCTCTAACTGAATTCTTGAAGGGATCCGAAACTGCAATAAGCTTCAGCAGAGAGGACCACCCACCATCGGTCGTTCGTCCAGGGCACTCTGCTCTGGTACTCGACGCACAAATTGGAGGCTACGCCATGTCCAAGGTCTTCATGGATGGTGGCAGCGGCATAAACATCATCTTCGCAGATACGCTCCGCAAAATGAACAGGTCAGTCGAAAACCTGCCAAAATCCTCAAATACCTTTCACGGTATCGTCCCAGGCAAAGCAATAAGCCCAGAAGGCACCATACAACTCGACGTTACGTTCGGGGACAAGAACCACTTCAGGACAGAGTCGATTGAGTTCGAAGTTGTCGACTGGAAGTCACAATACCACGCCATACTTGGACGCCCGACGTTCGCTCGATTCATGGCGGTCCCACACTACGCATACCTCCAGCTGAAAATGCCTGGACCAAAAGGAGTAATCACAGTCAAAGGAAACTTCCAAAAGTCCGACTCTTGCGACCGAGAGTTTAGCAAAATCTCTGAGATGTTCGGCATGGAAGCAACACTCGCCGATCTAGCGGTCTCCAACGATCGAACACTTATGCCGGAGCACAAGAAGGTGGCAGTCGACAGAGCATTCAATGCCACCAATGACACAAGGTCGCATCAGGTGCACCCGACCGACCCGACCAAGACAGTCAATGTCTCGTCCAGTCTGCCTATCGCATAGGAAAGCGCGCTCGTCGAATTCCTCCGTGAGAACTGGGATATATTTGCGTGGTGTCCAGCCGACATGCCAGGTATTCCCAGGGAATTCGCCGAGCACTCTCTCCAATTATTTCCAGATGCTAAACCAGTCAAGCAAACAATGCGCCGCATATCCGGCCCGAAAAGAACCGCAGTCGAAGCCGAAGTCGACAGACTACTCGCAGCAGGTTTCATCAGAGAAATCAAGAAATCACAATGGGTGGCTAACCCCGTACTTGTAGAGAAGAAGCACACAGATATCCTTCGGATGTGCGTAGATTTCACAGCACTCAATAAATGTTGTCCAAAGGATCACTTTCCACTACCTCGAATCGACCAGATCGTCGACTCCACCGCCGGGTGCGCTCGCTTGTCCTTCCTGGATGCTTACTCAGGTTACCACCAGATAAGGATGAAGGAAGAGGATGAAGAGAAAACGGCGTTCATAACCCCACTCGGGGTCTACTGCTACACAACAATGCCTTTCGGGCTCAAGAACGCAGGCGCAACCTACCAGCGCATGATGCAAGACTGCCTCAAGAAGCAAATTGGGCGAAACGTCCAGGTCTACATAGATGACATCGTCATCACAACAAGGGAGGAAAACACACTACTCGATGACTTGCGAGAGACGTTCGCAAACCTCAAACGCTTCCACATCAAGCTCAACCCGAAGAAGTGCACGTTCGGCGTGCCAGCCGGGCAGCTCCTGGGGTATCTAGTCTCGGCTCGTGGAATCGAGGCGGACCCGGAGAAAATACAGGCCATCTTGACGATGCAAAGGCCTTCAAAGCTCCATGACGTGCAAAAGTTAGCGGGTCGAGTGGCAGCACTCAGTCGATTCATCAGCAAGCTAGGCGAAAAAGCACTCCCGTTCTATCGACTGATGAAGAAAGCAGACAAATTCGAGTGGACGCCAGAAGCCGAAGCAGCCTTCACGGACCTCAAGCGAGTCCTCACAAGCCCTCCAATCCTCGTCGCACCAAGGGAACGAGAGCCACTATACCTGTATGTCTCCGCAACTAACAGGGTGGTAGTACCGTACTGGTAGTCGAACGCAGGGAGGAGGGACACGCCCAAAGCATACAACACCAGTCTACTACTTGAGTGAAGTCCTCTCCATATCAAAGCAGCGGTACCCGCACTATCAAAAGCTGGCCTACGCCGTGTTCATGTCCTCAAGGAAGCTGACGCACTACTTCGCAGAGCACCCGATCACTGTAATCAGCACCTCAGGGATCGGAGACATCCTCACAAATCCCAACGCAACTGGGTGAGTCGCAAAATGGCTCATCGAGCTAGGCCACGAGATATCAAGTATGATTACCCGAAGGCCATCAAAGCACAAGTCTTACCTGACTTCCATACCGAGTGGATTGAAGCTCAGTTGCCAGGAGCACCTGATGTGTCCAACTCATGGACTATGTACTTTGACGGCTCAAAGAAGAACGAAGGCGCTGGCGCAGGTGTCATCCTCATATCACCAAAAGGCGACAAGCTTCGCTATATCCTGCAGATGGGATTCGAGTTCCCATCCAATAATGAATCAGAGTACGAGGCCCTGATCCATGGCATGAGAATGGCCAAAGCCCTCGGGTGCACTCGACTGATGATCTATGGTGACTCGAATCTTGTGGTGCAGCAAATGATGAAGGCCTGCGATGCAATCACAGATAACATGATCGCCTACCGTGACCTGTACAACCTAATGGAGGGCAGCTTCGAAGGCTGCGAGTTGCGGCACATAGGGCGCGAAAGTAACGAAGAAGCAGATAAGCTAGCCAACATTGGCGCGACCAAAGCACCAGTTCCACCTGGTGTCTTCCTCGAGCGCATCGAGCACAGGTCCATCAAGCAAAAACGAACATCTCCTACATCAGCCGCACCAGCCAAGAACAAAGCCCCTAGCATAGAGGACCCGCGCAGTCGAGGTGCCCCTCATCGAGCCAACTTGGACTCAACCTTTCCTCGCATACATACTCCGCGGCGAGGTACCTGAAGACATAACAGAGTCAAGACGCGTCACTCGACGATCTAAACCATACACTGTCATTAACGGCGAACTATACAAGCGCAGCGTATCAGGTATGTTCCAACATTGCATAGCATTCGAAGATGGCCAGGCCATCCTTCGTGATATTCATGTAGGTACCTGCGAGCAATCACTGATCCATGCACCGGAGGCTGCACCACCATTCAAGTGGATTTGGAAATCACCATGTTTGCCGAAACATAAATTCTTTTTCTGGCTATTGATTCAAGACAGACTGAACACCAAGGACATGATGGATAGGAAACACTTCTACGTGGAATCCACAGATTGTGTTCTATGTGACCAAAGCAACAGAGAAACAATGAACCATCTTTTCTTCTCATGTAATTTTAGCAAAGTTTTTTGGGAAAAATTAGGAGAAGACTGGTCCACAGACAGAGATTTTATGGATATGCTTATTGAAGCAAAAAACAGGTCGCATAACCCTTTTTTCAAGATCACTATGATTGCTGGATGTTGGAGCATTTGGAATCACAGAAACAAGATTATCTTTGACGATATGATCAGAGATCAGGAGACTTGCTTTAGCTCATTTAAAACTTCGGTTAGTGACATTAGGCATAGAATAAAGCCTAGTCTTAAGGAAGGCATGCAAAACTGGATTGATAGTTTGTAATTTTCTTACCGCATTACTTTCTGAACAATGTATGTAAATATTTCCTTTTATGAGAAAATGAGAAAATGACGCAGTGGGGGCCTTCCCCACTGTCCGACGCGTCAAAAAAAAAACCTGCGAGCAATCACGCCAGCAGTCGATCACTCGTAGCCAAAGCCTTTCGCACAGGCTTCTATTGGCCCACAGCACTCAAAGATGCGGAGAACATAGTCAAAAGGTGCATCGGCTGTCAAAAATTCGCCACAAAGCCGCACGCACCCGCATCGGCGTTGAAGACAATACCATTGGCCTGGCCCTTCGCCCAGTGGGGGCTCGATATGGTCGGGCCACTCAAAAAATCCTCCCATGGAGGGCATACTCACCTTCTGATGGCGGTTGACTAGTTCACCAAGTGGATTGAAGCAGTCCCTATCACAAGTTCGACTGCCACTACAGCAGTCAATTTCATAAAATCCATCATATACCGCTTTGGTGTGCCAAGCAGCATCATCACTGATAACGGTACAAACTTCACGGCTGAAGAGTTCCGATCCTTCTGCAAAGAGCAGGACATTACGCTCAACTACGCATCTGTGGCACACCCGCAGTCCAATGGCCAAGTCGAAATGGCCAAGTCGAAAAGGCCAATGGACTCGTGACAAGCGGAATCAAGAAACGCCTTCTGTTGTCACTCAAAAGAGCCGCGGGTGCTTGGGTCGAAGAACTCCCATCTGTGCTATGGAGCCTGCGCACAACTCCTAACGCTTCAACACAGTTCACCCCATTTTTCATGGTCTACGGCGCAGAGGCAATCCTGCCATCAGATGTAAGATTCAATGCACCAAGAGTCGAGGCATACAACGAAGGAGATGCAGATACAGCACTCGAAGATGCAGTCGACTTGCTCGAAGAAGCACGCAACACGGCGCTAGCAAGCACAGCTATCTATGAGCAAGACCTCCGCAACTATCACAGCCGTCGACTGCGTACCAGGTCCTTTGAGGTTGGCGACCTGGTACTTCGACTGAAGCAAAAGAAGGTGCACAAACTCGCGTCTCCATGGGAAGGACCCTTCATCATCACCGAGATCATTGGTGGTGGAGCATATAGACTAAAGCACGCGAAGACAGGCGAACTCTCGCACAATCTTTGGAACGTTGCGCAGCTGCGCCGTTTCTATGCTTAGATTGCTCAGTCGCACAATGTAATAGACACATATGTCGGATGGCTGCAGGTTTCAGATGCGCTCTTTTCCTTACCAGAGTACCTACGGGACTGGAAGGTTTTCAATGAGGCGGCCTGCAGCTTAACATTCAAAAATGGACTATAATCAATGATTCCTCATATTTCTCCTTGCTTACTACTCGCATAACTTATTCGCACAAACTTAGCCTCGCCCGAATACTCGGGGCTGCGCTATCTCAAAGCATGAGCTTTCGCTCCTTCTTCTTCAAACATAATACCTGATGCATCCAAAATGCATCTACTTTTCCAAGCACTTTGCTTCATGATTTGCTCCGGAATCTTCCCATATTTGAATAAAACTGCTGAATCTGATGCTGTTTTTAGCAAAGTCTCTTTTCTGGCTATTTCTGCAGGAAATAAAATCGGGGAAAATTACCACGTCAATTTTTATGGAAAAGAAGGACAATGGACAAAAGATGGACACGAGGAAGCGCTCGAGGGCCAAATGGGTGGGTCCCACGCGGCCCCTGTACCTGGCCGCGTGGGCCCAGCCCAAATGGGCCTCGGGCGCCGCCTCGCCTTCGGTCTTCGACGTACCCCCTCATATATACGAAAAAGTGCTTGCCCTAGGAGGAGAGGAGCTTTCGCGAAACAGAACGCCGCCACCATCACGATCTTCGTTTCGGGGACAGATTGATCCAGGATTTCTCCTCCGGTGGAGGGATCCGGAGACCGTCTTCACCGCCATCTTCACCGCCTTCATCTCCATCGACCATGAGCTCCCTCTCCATCACCATGTGTGAGTAGTCCGCTGTAGGCATGTGAGGTGGATGGGGATTGGATGAGATTGATCATGTAATGCTACCCGTTGTTCGGGATTTTAGGGTTTTATCTTGAGGATACTTTTGTATTGTGTTGATGCACTCTTGCTATGTTTAATGCTTGCTACTAGGGCCCGAGTGGCATGATTTCAGTACTGAACTTATATTGCCCCATCATATATTTGAGTTTGGTATTTATCTGCAAAGTGTATCACCTGCTATTATGTTGAACCTGCGAACCCTAAACGTGACATATAGGGAAAACAAGGGGGAGATGTTTTAGTTTGAGGATTCTATGTGTTCATGAAGTGTTAATGCATTGTTCCGGTCTATTCGAAAGGGTAGACCTTAATTACCTGTAGTTCCAAGTTGGCCCCGGTGAAATGGGCAGGTTGGACAATAGATGTTGTGCAAATTCTCTTGGTTAGTACGCACAACTAAATATGGAACACATACCTACATATATCGGAGTTAGAGATAGGTCCCATTGTTATTTGTTTCTTATTATATGATCAATCTCATTCTTGCAACACCCCGCTATCACCTCATGCCTACGTTTTGAATCTCTGAGTTACACTTTCACTTTTCCGGTGAAAACTGGGAAACACTTGTTCACTGCTACTGTTCTGCTTGTTACTTGAATCATACTACTGCCATCACTATTACTGCTGCAAGTTATTGATATACAGGTGTGGTTGAGAGTGACGCCTCAATTGCCAAGGTCTTATTGAT
Organism: Poa pratensis; assembly: GCA_947311845.1. Classification (NCBI taxonomy): domain Eukaryota; kingdom Viridiplantae; phylum Streptophyta; class Magnoliopsida; order Poales; family Poaceae; genus Poa; species Poa pratensis. Next base: position 32,448,449 of record CAMZMU010000060.1, on the reverse strand, counting down.
ATTCTTGTGTTCCCATCGAGTCGAACTATAAATTTGGGTAATACTTCCCAACGAAGACTTCAGCGATCCCCTATACTTGTGGGTATCAAGACGTTTTCTGGCGCCGTTGCCGGGGAACCTAGCTTTATTGGTAAGACAACTTGTTATCATCTATTTGCTGCTTTTGCTTGTTCCTAACCATGGGAAAGGAAAAGACTACTCTGAAGGAATGAGGCCTTCAACTACTCGCGGAGGTACGGATTTGCCAAGTAGGCCAAACTTTTCACCTAATGTTGCTTCTGCTGTTGCTCCTAAGAAAAGAGGAAAGGTTTTATCTAGTTCACCATTGTCTAAAATGTCTACTAGTAATGAAAATGATTTATTATGTGGTAGCATAGACAAAGAAGTGACACCTGAAACATCTGAGATAACTGAAACACCTGAAAATGTGGAATCTGAGTTAGAAGATAATGAATACTGTGATGATGAATTTGAAACTTCTTCTGAGGAAGAGGAGGCATTTACTATGGCTTTTATGAATTCTGACTTTGATAAATTGGATAAACTTGATAGCTATAAAAATTCTCCTCTTGATGGATATTTTCCTATTACTGAGAAAATGAATGCTCCTGCTATTAAAATTAAAGATAAAGATTATGAGTTTAGTGTTGATCCTGAAATAATTGAAAAAGCTGAAAAATATAAGTTTTATGGTAGAGAGGATGAGTTTCCTTTTGAACACATTGCTGTCTTGCATGACTTATCTGTGTTATTTGGTAAAGATGAAATCCATCAACGCTACTATTTCTTAAAGCTTTTTCCTTTTACTTTGGGAGGAAGTGCTAAAACTTGGTATAATCGTTTAGAACCTGGATGTATTACTAGCAAGGAAGAATGTTTGCAGGTATTCTATAATAAGTATTTCCCTGCTGATAAGATTCATGGTTTGACTGTTGCGATTAGCAACTTTTCACAGAAAGAGAAGGAGGATTTACCCCAAGCTTGGGGGAGGTATAGTAAGATGGTTAGGAAATGTCCTACCCATGGCTTCAAGAGTAATGAAATACTTGATATATTTTACAATGGTCTAACCGAAAACACCAGAGGCTATCTTGATGGTATTGCAGGTAATGTTTTCAGGGAAAGGACCGTTGATGAAGCAACTGAGCTATTGGAGACTATCTCTAGGAATTATGAAGACTGGAATATTGAAGAGATATTTCCGGAGAAGAAAGGAGGCATGCTCAAATTGGATAACGAAACAATGAAAGAAGCTTCCAAGGCTATTAAAGAGAAGGGAATTAAAACCTCTCATCTTAAGGAATTATCTGAAATGGGTGTTAAACTTCCTGATGATCAACCATGTTTTCCAATTCAAGTCAATGCTATTAGCTCCATAAAAGGTAATGAAAAGGTAACACCTCCTGTTGATGTATCCTACATGAATGATTTTGCTTATCATCATAATCCTGAGGAGCATAATATTAGAATGACTATTATGGAGAACTCTCACAAAATTAAATCTCTTCGAGAAAGTTTACATGCTAGTGTGGGAGAGGTAAAAAGAATTGTTAAACACTGTGAGATGATGAATAATCAAGTTGAACAAATGGTTTCTCTTCAAAATCAATTGTATGAAAGTCTTATGGTGAAGAAACAGGTTTGTGGAGTTAACACTAGGGGAGGTGCAAGTACTCAGGATCCTGATTTTCCTGAAGGCCATCCCAAGAGAAAAGAACAAGAAGCTCTCAAGAAGAAATCTTCTGCAGGAAAATCTCCCAATGAAAACAAGGACATTGATGACTCTGAAGAGCAAGATAAGGATATTTCTATTTCTGATGCTGAGACTGAAGATAATAATAATGAAGAAGAAGAATCACCTTCACCTGAAGAAGAGCCACAAGAGGATGAAAATATTGAAGAACCTGAACCTAATGATAAAGAAGACCCTCCACCATCTACTGAGAAGAATAAGAAGAAGAGCCATCCTAATCCACAAAGAGGTAAAGATAGGGATCCGTGGGTACAAAAACCCATACCATATCCCCAAGAGGTAATAAAAACTTTGGATGATGCTAGATTTGAGAAATTCTTTGAGTTGATTAAGTCTTTGTGTTTGCAAATTCCTCTTGTTGATGCTATTAAAATCCCTCCATATTCCAAATACATGAAAGACATTGTGACTAATAAAAGAAAGATTCCTACTGATGCAATAACTGCTATGCTTGCTGAATATTCCTTTAAAGGGAAAATGCCTGAAAAACGTGGTGATCCTGGTATTCCAACTATTCCTTGTCATATTAAAGAAACTTATGTGAAATATGCTCTATGTGACTTAGGAGCTGGTGTTAGTGTTATGCCTTTTTCTTTATATAAGAAACTTAACCTAAACAAATTGGTTCCAACTGAAGTATCATTACAAATGGCTGATAAATCAACTGCTGTGCCTATAGGAATATGTGAGGATGTCCCTATCTCTATTGCTAATGTGTTAATCCCTACAGACTTTGTTGTGTTAGAAATGCCTGAAGATGATAATTTGTCTATTATTCTTGGAAGACCCTTTTTAAACACTGCAGGGGCTGTTATAAATTGCACTGAGAGCAAGGTAACATTCAATGTCAAGGGAAATGAGCACACTATCTATTTTCCTAAGAAGAAATCTGTTACTATGGTAAGCCAGAGTGTGAACTCCATTAAAAGGAATACTCTTATAATAGGAAGCTTTGAATTCATTACCACCTCCTGAACCAAAATATGCTATCATGATTTGGAACTATTCCAATCAAATATGAGGTGACTTGAAATTGCTCAGAAAACATATAAAATAAAGAATCATGTATTATATCTTTTGCATATTATTAATGAGACTTGATCAACCTCATTACTAATATGAAAATGATGCAAACTTGATTCCCATAAAAATTGCTTTGAATGTTTGATTTCATTTATTCTAGAATTTTTAGATTATTTGCATGAGCATAATTATTTCAAAGTGCAGAAATTCCAGAAATGTAGTTTGAAAAATTCTGTTCAGAAAATTTTCTCGAAAAATTCCAGAAAAATTTGGAGGTAAGTTATTTTACCAGAGGAACTAACAGCCAAAAGGGAGACACCAGAGGGCCACCAGGGCCCAAAAGGGGTGTCCCACGCGGCCACAGTACCTGGCCGCGTGGGACCCACTATTTTGGCCCACAGAGGGGGTTAGGTGAGTATCCAGTGCCCATCTCCTTCCCCTCGACAGGAAACCAGCCCCAGGTATTTTTCCCAAATTTTCTCGAGCTCTCTTCCTGCTATCCTTGGATCTCCAAGTTTAGGGCAGATTTTTCAAATCTGTTTGGTGGGATTGCTCATTGGTATGTGACTCCTCCACTCATCCAATTACTTTTTGTTCTTATGCCTCATGCATGAAGTATTTTGCTGCACTAGGTGTCACCCTTTTATGCTTAGGAAATCCATAGATTCAAGTTTTCTAGTTGATATTGATGCATGATATTGATGTGGAGACTATTTATGGATGGCTTAATGTTGTTTTAAGGTGTTACATCTTGATTTTTGTTGAATATTGTTTTTGGGCAGCAAGGTATCATGTTTAGCAAGGGCAAAGCTTTGGTTGGGATGAGCTCAAGACCAAGAAGAAGAGCATGCAAAGTCTCCCTCAATTATGATGACGACCACCTGTGGGAGGATGATGCATTCTTTGTAGGGGAGAAGCTGAAAATACATACAACAAGATGGCAAGATCCCTATGTTCTTGAACAGTGGGGGATCAAAGAGGACTTCGACACCTTCGTCACTACAACTGGCTTGCTTAGGTTCTCCCAGAACCCCCAAGATACATATGAAGAACTCTCGCGGGAATTCCTCTCTACCTTCAGATTTGAGGGCCCGGAGCCCCAAAAGCACAGGAAGAGAAGTAAGGCACCCCTCTTACCTTTGTTTGCAAATTTACTATGAGAGGTGAGCGCCTTGTTATGTCTCTAGGGAATTTTGCAATGCTATTGGTGTAGAAAATTCAGGGAGTTGGAGTGAAACTCGTGCTGATACCAACCATGAGCTTGTTGAGTTTTGGCACACTATATCTGTAAACTCTCGTGATAGATTAAATAGGGGTAAATTTACTCATATACAGCACCCAAGTTTGAGATATTTTGCGTTGTTTCTTGCAAGAGGATTTCTTGCTAGGGATAACAATTCTGCTTGCACTGGACCAATGGTTTATCTACTAAAATGTGCAAAAGAAAATACACCGTGTGAATATAACTTGGGAGTCATACTTGCTAGATCTTTGCATACTGCTGTGAGTAGAAATATTACTGATCAAACTCCTATTTATGCTGGTGCTATTGCTACTATGGTGTACAATTACATTAAAAACGAGAGAGGATATGGTGATAACATGGGTACTCTAGTGCAAGAGTCCAAATTACTTGATTTTGCTTTGACTACTCGCATGGATATAAGTACGTTGTATGGGGACATTATCTGTATAACTATTTGAGCACTAGTGGGCAGCGAGTGTCCATTAGGCTCCCCCGTACTGATCTTTTTGACAGGAGTACCGGAAAATGGATAGTGGAAGAGGCGCCGCCTCAGGAGGAGCCACAAGCTCCAGAGACACAGGGGTACATGCCTCAGGCGGAGCCCCTGTACCCAAGCATGCAAGGCTACCCATATAGTTACTACCCTGGAAGTGGAAGTGGATACGGCAACTACCCAGGATACTAGCTTGATCGCAAGCTTGGGGGAGTACTCTCTTACTCTCCATTCATTGTTTTATATCACCGTTATATTGCTATGATAAGTTTCTTGAAAACACAAAAACACAAAAAGATTTTATTTGTTTCTTTTACTTCTGGTTGTTTGTTTTTGTTTCTTAGAACGAAAAATAACAAAAATTTTCGTTTTCTTGAAACAAACGCAAAAACGGAGGTGCAGAAATTGCTGAAATCTGCTCGCTGTTTTATTTTTCATTTTTTCTCTGTAACTCCGATTGAGCTGAAATTTTAACCACTGCTGCAACACATCATAACCTCACACACGTAAAATATGAGATTTTTCTGAGGTGTCTAGGTAGGGTAAAAACAGTACTGTATGCAGTGACATTTTCTGGCAGATTTGAGTTTTTATTGTGCAGTTCAAGTTGGGAGAGGAGAACAACGATGATGAGTTGAGTGCATGAAGTGGATGAAAGGTATGACACCTTTGCCGTGTTATGTGGACTCTTTAATAACAGCAAGTGAGCACATCATAGTTTCTTCAACATCTAGAGAAATGGTAGCAAATGTTTATCTTCTCCATGTTCTAGTATGTTATATGATGATGCAAGTGAAATTTTATTTAGTGACAATACTTGGTTGTGGATTGAATAATTGTAGCTCTAAACAAAGGTCTACGCATCCCATTGTGCTTACTAAACTTGCCAACCAATAGAAAGTAAAATAATCTTTCAAATAATAAACATGAAGTTGTATGCTTGACAGGTTTAGTGGTTGGGAGTTAGCTGAAATGTGCTGACACATGTAAAGCTTTCAACATTGCACTAAAATATATTCAGTTGATATCATGTACTTTTGTTTATGGATGCTTATCATGTGCGAAATGAAAGCGGAAACTTAGCAAGTTTGATGAGTAAGAATAATTGGCTAGAGAGACGCCTGGGCCGCCAACTTAAGCCATGCATCATTCATGGTGGAAATTTACAGCGCACCATGGTGGACATTCAGTGATGCACTTCATAATAAAAAGCTATGCAAATGGTAAATAAAAGAGTGCTGAGATTGTTCATTGTCTGTTTGTCTTGTTGTTTGGACATGGGCTTGTCCATGTCCTGGGACAAGAGGTACCCCAGTTGACGCTCTTGATGACGCTTTTATTACTTGCAATGACTGAAAATTTCGAACTTGCTTAGTGACCCAAGTTGAGTAGCCATGGTGTAGGTACTCGTATTCACGGGGCATGAGGTTTTCAACCATTAGTCGGTCAAGCATATGAGTCATGTCAGTAATATCAAATGGTTTGCTAAAACTAAGAGCAAGGTTGTAAGCACAATGATTTCACCAGGTAACAAAAGAAAGAATCAAAAGACCCAAAAGTCTTGTCATGATTCAATCATTAGCGATGCAAGAACCTTTGTTTATTTCTACAGTTGAGCAAACTCATCCAAGTATTGACTCTACATAATATCTCTCTTGCAACAAATATAAATGCTTTAACATTGATTAGATATACCTTTGCTAACATCTTATCATTTGTTGTTGAAGCTATGCTTTGAATGCTTGTTGATATTAAATTGTGTTACATATGCAATGCAAAGTTCTTGTCAAAGTCTTTTATCGCTTCTGCACTACGTTTGAGTTGTTCGAGGACAAACAACGAGCTAAGCTTGGGGGAGCTGATGCATCCAAAATGCATCTACTTTTCCAAGCACTTTGCTCATAATTTGCTCCGGAATCTTCCCATATTTGAATAAAACTGCTGAATCTGACGCTGTTTTTAGCAAAGTCTCTTTTCTGGCTATTTCTGCAGGAAATAAAATCGGGGAAAATTACCACGTCAATTTTTATGGAAAAGAAGGACAATGGACAAAAGATGGACACGAGGAAGCGCTCGAGGGCCAAATGGGTGGGTCCCACGCGGCCCCTGTACCTGGCCGCGTGGGCCCAGCCCAAATGGGCCTCGGGCGCCGCCTCGCCTTCGGTCTTCGACGTACCCCCTCATATATACGAAAAAGTGCTTGCCCTAGGAGGAGAGGAGCTTTCGCGAAACAGAACGCCGCCACCATCACGATCTTCGTTTCGGGGACAGATTGATCCAGGATTTCTCCTCCGGTGGAGGGATCCGGAGACCGTCTTCACCGCCATCTTCACCGCCTTCATCTCCATCGACCATGAGCTCCCTCTCCATCACCATGTGTGAGTAGTCCGCTGTAGGCATGTGAGGTGGATGGGGATTGGATGAGATTGATCATGTAATGCTACCCGTTGTTCGGGATTTTAGGGTTTTATCTTGAGGATACTTTTGTATTGTGTTGATGCACTCTTGCTATGTTTAATGCTTGCTACTAGGGCCCGAGTGGCATGATTTCAGTACTGAACTTATATTGCCCCATCATATATTTGAGTTTGGTATTTATCTGCAAAGTGTATCACCTGCTATTATGTTGAACCTGCGAACCCTAAACGTGACATATAGGGAAAACAAGGGGGAGATGTTTTAGTTTGAGGATTCTATGTGTTCATGAAGTGTTAATGCATTGTTCCGGTCTATTCGAAAGGGTAGACCTTAATTACCTGTAGTTCCAAGTTGGCCCCGGTGAAATGGGCAGGTTGGACAATAGATGTTGTGCAAATTCTCTTGGTTAGTACGCACAACTAAATATGGAACACATACCTACATATATCGGAGTTAGAGATAGGTCCCATTGTTATTTGTTTCTTATTATATGATCAATCTCATTCTTGCAACACCCCGCTATCACCTCATGCCTACGTTTTGAATCTCTGAGTTACACTTTCACTTTTCCGGTGAAAACTGGGAAACACTTGTTCACTGCTACTGTTCTGCTTGTTACTTGAATCATACTACTGCCATCACTATTACTGCTGCAAGTTATTGATATACAGGTGTGGTTGAGAGTGACGCCTCAATTGCCAAGGTCTTATTGATATTCTTGTGTTCCCATCGAGTCGAACTATAAATTTGGGTAATACTTCCCAACGAAGACTTCAGCGATCCCCTATACTTGTGGGCATCAATACCCCAGCCGCACTTGAATCCTCGGGGGCTGGATCATAAAAATCATACATAAACGGAAAAGTTCCTCAAAATCATGAGTTGAGGCTTCAAACATCGCAAAAATTCACAGCCTCACTCGAACACTCGGGGGTTGTGCAATTTATGTTCCATACTCTTAAGTGTTTTTCATAAACCCCACTCGATACACTCGGGGGCTGCGCACATACACATAAACAAGTATACACTACGTACAAAGTGGCAAATTTACACTCGGGGGCTGTCCTCTATGCAGAAATAACCTAATCTTCCGGTTCGTCCTTAACTGGTAGAATAGGGCCCATGAGTTGGGCGTGATAACACTCAACCATCACCCTCGCATATTCGACTGTATCGTCAAGTTGCGACTGTGACAAAGTCGATCCAGGCACAGGTGGACGTAGCTGCATATTTGGACGCTTACTCCGGATATACGCCATCGTTGCGTTGGCTCCATCCACAAGCTTCTGGGTGATAAAATCTCGAATAGGACATGCATTCCGGAAAAGCCCAAGCAACGCATGGATTCCTTGAGGTTGTGGCCCCGTCGGGAAAAGAATCTGGTTGATTCGACTGAAGGCCGACATGCATAACTCGAGCAGCAGAGTGCTCCGCCACACTCGATCCTTTAGAATTGCGAGTATGCGCGCCCGGTTCTTATCCAAGTGAAAGTGCTGACGGCCCATCGTTGGTTCATCAGTCGCATTGTTCAACTGCTCATCAACACGAGTTTGCTTTGCCTGGAAGTCTGGAACAAAGCCTGCAACAACGCACGTTGGGTCAACAAAGAGGACAGACTATGAACTCTTGAGATCAAGGCAGTCATGCTTACACTTGAGTTGTCTGTTCACGATCTCCATCTCGTCAAGCACATAGTCCTCTCGCTGAGTGGGTAAAGCAGGCCTCGCCCTCATCCTATCCAGCTCGCTCTGGGCACTCTTCAACTCTTGCTCCAGTTTTACGACTCGAGCCTTCATATAACGCATTACTGCGGCATCATTTGCCACCTGAGCTCGAGATCGAGTGGGAGCACGATGCCGCGACGAGCCAGATGAAGTAGCGGCTGCCCGTTTCTGTTCCAAACATCATAAAATCTCATGTCAGATATGAGAGACTCATCACAAAGCTTAGGCGAGTAACAGCACATAGCCTTACAGGCGGAAGCACAACAAGGAACCAAATCCATACAAGTGTGGCAAAAGCATACGCATACTCGCGATATCATAAAAGTATAATTACAGTCCAACAAAAGGGAAGATGGCCCTAAAAGTCTATGATGCAGACTCCGACCTAGCCCTACGCGCGCGATTGGCGACCTCCGCTGACCGGCGCTCCACGGTAGTCATAAAAATTTCAGCCAGCCGCGCGGCTGACTCGTTCACATGCTTCAGAGACACCAGCTTCCCGTCCGGCTTCCGAGGGAAATCAGACAGAGCGGCCTCGAAGTCACCCTCTATCCCATGACCTAAAAGGAGCTTGAGGGTGGTCTCTGAGCCGCGTACCGTCAAAGTGCGAGCAAAACTCGCCATAGTCAAGGTTCCCGGGCCTAGGACGTCGGCGAAGCCATCCACAGTGGACGGAAGTTGGCCAGACAGGAACACGCCCTTGTATACGGCGCCGAGTGTGCTTGTAGACTTGGTGAGTGCATCCTTCGCTTGGGCAGAGATGGCGTCAAGATCGTCAATAGCACGGTCAAGGGACAAATCGCCACTCGCCTGGTCTACAGGTGCCGGTGCGCCAACGGCTCCTTCAAAAATCAGAGAGAACAAAAACTCTTACACAACACTCAGCGCCAACATAAGTAAAACAAAAAGTGGCAAATTTTACTAACCGCCCACGTCTCGGGTGAGGCTAGCCAGCCGCTCAGCATACTCTTTCTCGCGCAAGGCAGCGGAGTCCTTGGCACCATCCAAAGCCTTCTTCGACTCAGCACGCTGCTTGGCGAGTGCATCTTCTAGCTCCTTCACCCGATCCTCAGCCGATGCCTTGTCACCTAGATCTGGAAGGCATAACTCAAAATCAGTACAGTAAAAGACAGCAAAAGAGAGCTCCATAGGCAACAAATACACTTACGGGTGAGCTGTTCCAGAGGCATAACTCAAAATGTTTCTCTCCTGCTCCATTTGGACAAAAGCCTTGCCCGATTCTACCAAGTTGAGATAGTAAGGTTGCAAGCACACAAAACCAGCATAAGCTATACATACCCAGTCCCGTATGCAGACTCGACAAAAAGACACTTACGTGTTCAGTCCAAGGAGCAGGCTTCGAAGCAGATGTTCCGACCTCCGGAGTTGCAGCACTCGTAGCCCTGGCCGTCTCAATGGCAATAGCTGTGGCTACTGATTGAATGATCTCAGGAGCAACAAGAGAGACGTCCGGGTGCTCGGGGGTCGAAATTCTGTCGGCTGGAGGAGTCAGAGGTCGCACAGTCTCAGCACTGCGAGTGACAGAAGCAATACAACATAAGCAAACATATCAATCAGCAAAAACCTTAGTACAAAAAGCTCGGGAGCAAACATGTGCTCTTCTTCCTCATCAGTGTCGAGGTTGTCAAAATTTGGACCTCCAAAAAGCAGCTCCTCGCCCGACTGGGGAGGAGGAGCTGAGCTCAACGGGCTCACGTTCAAAGGAGCAGCTATGGCAGTAGGAGACGAGCCCGAGTCTCCGTCATCTCTCACATCTGATTCCTTCGCGGATGAACTCGTGGAGGAAGACACAACTCGGGCCACCCGACGGCGCTTGCGAGTGGTAACCTCGCTCACATGATCAGTCGTGGCGGGCTCCTCGGCCTGTACTTCCTCTGCCCCTTCCTCTTCGACCTCTTCCATGGGAGATGTGGTAGCCGAAGGTAGAGGCGATTCATCCCCTCCCTTCGTTTCTACCGTTTGCACCTCCGTTTCATGAGTTGGGCCATCTTCGGGAAGAGCAGGAAGGGTTGATGCAGTTGAATGGCCCTGCATACAAAATATAGCAGTCAACAGTTACAAAGATGCACAACAAAATAGCGAAAGCAGGAGATCATAAACTTGATTGTTCACTAACCTCCTCCAAAGGCATTTCAGCACCATAAGGAGTAACAGGGCAGTCGACGTTGCAGGGCTCGCTGGATTTCGTGCTGGTAATGGACCGCACATGTGACACCAGCTCGCTCTTCGACAGTTCCTCCTTGCTCATTCGGGTGATGTCGAGCGCACCCTCATACTCCCACATGGGGTGGGCTCGAGCGAGGAGCAGCCACACCCGCAGCTTCACAAAGGTGGCAATCAAATGCACACCAGTTACGCTGCTTAGCAGCTCTCCAATCTTTGACAGCAGAGGCGCTGCTTCTGCCTTTTCTTCAGCCGAAAGTGGGTGGTCCCAGGCATTCGTCCTCACGAGTATACCAGCAGTCGAAAATGGCGGGACTCCTTCCTGGTCGATGCGCACATAAAACCACCTCTTCCTCCACCCTTGCGCCGAGTCGACTGGCTTCAGGGCGAAGTAGCGGGTGTCGTTGTGCACCTGGATCCCGAAACCGCCAACAGGATAGGTGCGGCCGCCTCGGTTGTTGGGCCGAACCATAAAAATTGACTTCCAGAGGGCCCAGCTGGGAGAAACTCCCAAGTAGCACTCGCACAAAACCATAAAGCAGGTAATGTGCATAATGTCATTCGGGGTGAAATCATGGATTTGCACCCCGTAAGCAAACATCAAACCACGAACAAAGTCGTGGAGGGGAAACGAAAAACCCCTAGGTAGAAACTCCACAAAACAAATGCGCTCGTTAGCGCGAGGCTCGGGGAGTACCTCCTTGGGCGACGGCGCGCGGACGAACAGCTGGTCCGCGGGGGGCAGCATTCCATCCTCGCGAAGCTTGTCCAGCTGCGCCTCCTTAATGGTGGATTTCACCCAATCGCCGTCGCTCTTCTTGAGGTCGACGACGGGCGCAGATGCGCCAGCCGCAGTCTTCTTCCCCTTCAGAGTGGCCGCGTCGGCCGCGGGCGCGTCGGCAGCAGCAGCCTTTCTCTTTGGCGCCATGGCAGTGGTGGCAAAGGGGAACAGCGGGAGCTCGGGCACAAGAACAATGGGGAAGCGAGAGGAAGACGATGAAGTAGGGGCGGCGCGCAGAGCAAATGACAAGTAAAAATAATGTCAGCGCCGTTCTCCCTATTTACCACAAACCAAAAGCAATCATAACCGTTCAGATCATAATCGTGCGTTCCGCACGCAATCTCACCATACACGTGGCAACCGCGGAGGGCAACCGTCGCTGGCCACTCCGCCCACTACGCACGCAAAAAGAGGAGCCATCATCACGCCTCCGTCAAAAGTGGGCCAGAGCGGTCAAATCAAGTCCAAACGGCACCGTCGTTCGGTCAGCGTTGCACAATGGGCCCACATACGTGTCACGTCCCATCCATCAGAGCATAACGCACGCCACCACGTGTCAGGAAGCGCAGTCGCCAGAAACGTCATCCCTGACGTCATTGCAAGCATCTGTTCAGAAAAGTATTCGAATTCGCCCAATGCATAACGTTCACTCGATTGTCTTGATTGGTTCGGGTGTGAAAAAGCAACGTTAAGGCAAAAATTGGTCACTCGACCGTTCCTTCGACTAAGGCATATTACTCCCATCGGGAGCGTATCAAAAATTTCTTCGACTAAGAGTATATGGGATAAAAAGATTTGAGATTATCCTCCATTGCAAGCAATAAAGCACAATCTCGGGGGCTACTCCCATCGGGAGCGCTGTCGCGCACCCGATAGAATAACGACAAAGTGTCAGTCGACACAAGGCTTGACTCAATTCATATACAAAATTATACTCGAAACATTCCCGAGTTGCGTCCGCCGCAAATACCTCGGATGCTGCGCGCGTAGTGCAAAGGTAAGACCCGCCGAACTTTCAAGCTGGGCTAAGAACCGTTCCAGCAACGTCAATCCTTATACTTTCCGTATCAGCAGACATGATGAAAAATCCCGACGGACGCGTTGGGTAAATTTCAAAGCTATACTGCAGATCGACTCAGTAAGACCTCCGCGGCCTAGTCGAATCTGACCAGTTTGTTCCAGATTCGAGTCCGGGGACTCGAGTTTGATTGAAAGCTAGTAAGGTTTTACCCGAATGTGTAGTTAACCAGTCCCGATCCGTCGAGTGTACTGGGCCCGCTAAGCTATTATCACTTGATCATCATAAGCAAAAACCACAGTCGATGAGATACTCGACATAGCCAACATGTGCTATTCATGCAGGAATTCCAATTATAATATACAAAATACAAAGCATATGACGTGCACTTACGAATGAGTCCATGCCCGATTCTTCGAGTCAGACAAGTACCCGGGGGCTACTGACAAGGATATACATCTCGGGTACCATACCATAAGGGTACCTGGTGCACATGTCGACTAAGGCCCAACTATCAAGAGCCTACATGAAGCCCATGATGAAAGGCCCAACAAGATGGAGTATCCTCCAAGATTAGACATAGGCATAGTCGGTTTAGGCTTTCCTTACATGTAATCTGGGTCGGTTACGAACTCCCGAGACCCAGCCTATTATATAAAGGTTGGGAGGGCCGCCGATGCAGGACAAGGAATACTCGAACCACAAAAAGCTCTAGCGAGATCGACATCTCGCCGGAGCCTCCCTGTAACCGCATAATTTCACACGATCAATATCAGACAAGCAGGAAGTAGGGTGTTACTCTCCGGAGGCCTGAACCTGGGTAAATCTTTGGCTCTGCTTGTCAGCCGACGAAACTACCAGTACTACCACATTCTCTTCCCGTAATCTCAACCCTAGGTCCTTAACCATGGGATTTGATGAGTTAACCCCTCGTCAATGTGAGTGAATCACCCAGCCACGCGACTTGAATTCCACCAGCAGTGAGCGACGGGTCATACGGGTGCTCTGCGCTGGCGTGCGTACGAATTTGCTAAATGTAAGGCGCCAGATGCATAGTTGTGTCCTAAATAAATAATGGTATATCCAATGCTGAAGAGTTGTTGAGGTTTGAGCAGGATATAGTTATTGTTCTACATAAAATAAATCGAGCGATTAAGTTGAATTGGATCAACAGGAACAGATGCACATTTAAACACCACTCTAGTTGATCAGGCTCCATTTTGGTGATGTGTTCCTTGTGGTAATTTTCTTGGTTTTGTAATAATATACTACTAGGAATCAGTAGTGTCAGGAGACGTTAACGTATGATCAATTGTCCAAAGACAGTGGATTTGGTTGGTGCAGAAAAAGATTTGGATGGTATAATGGAAGTAAGAAAGTCCCTTTTGTTATTTCAACATCTTTTTTTTTTGCTGGAAGTTAACTTATGTCTGGCTGCTGCTGCTGTGTTGGCCGGTTTTCTCCTGTTTGACAGTGGTTTTCCACGTACATGTTTTTATCCATGTGGTTCTTGGATGAAAAAAGCACAGACTGGTGCAATTATTTGATTCTGGTATCTCGTGTTATCTGAATATTTGTCCTTGTATAAGCAGTAGGAATTCACAAGCATATGTTCTTGTTTTATCTTGATAACAAAGGAGGAGCACGTAGTCAAAACTTTCTCGGTCCATTCGGAAAGTTCTTCAAGGCCAAAATTCCGAGGTCTCACTCCTCTGAGTGCCATTGTTGCAGCCCACAGAACAATTTGTTTATATCCAAAGGTTCAATGTTCAAAGTGTTGCCAAGATTTTGCATTCCGTTTTACAAGCACTTTATAGTCCTAAATATTGACATCAGAGTGTCGAATGCCATCTCATACTAGAAACGATACTTATGCAAATGTTAAACTTGGTTGTAATTTCTCATACTAGAAACTTGGTTGGAATCATCCAGAAGCTTAAGTTTGATTAGATATATAGAAGAAATACAATATTGAATAAATTCACCATGAAACAATATTGTATGGTAGATCTATTTATATAAATTTGGCACCAAAGATGTTCATATAGTTGTCAAGAAAACTGATCAAACTTAGGAGATGTTAACTTTTAACTGAACTTATGCACCTTCTATTTTTTAATAGAGGAAGTACCAATGAAGGATGTTTGTCGTCTGATTGATCTGGGCCAGCTTGGCACTAGGACATCTCCAACAACATACATTTTTAGATGAAAGGCGCAAGGTCCGGCTTTCTTTATATTGAAAGCCAACATAACACAGGTTCAGACGGTACAAAACAAGTTTCAAAAAAAATGAAAAATAAAGAAGACACGAAAATAAAGCTAAGAGCACCCATCCTCCGGCTCAAGCTCACGCAGGAGCTGATGACGAGAGCAGCCATTACACTATTAGTCTATTAGAAGCCATTTTAAAATGGGAATGGCCGGCCCGGACCTGGCCTTGAACCTGAATCCGTGGCTTCTAAGGTCAATATGAGAGCTGGGTCGGCCCGTTTGGCAAATTATTACCTAACTAGGCATAATTCATATACATGACCTCATATTTTTCACACTATATTACAAGATTCATAGACAAGATCACATCACTCACAAATTACAGGTTTCAAAAAGCATTTTACTAAAGACGTCAAGCATTAGTTTTGACTCCATTGTTTACCTCTTTGCTTAATCATCTGCTGGACGCATTCATTGCGCCAACACGCTTTAGTCTTTGGTATCTGTATTTCCAGCAAATGGTACAAGAATAATTCTGTAAACTTCAACTGAATAATATAGTCATGAACACTTTAACATCCTTAGTAGCAAAATTGTGAATGTAACATTGGGTTGACCCGACTGAAACATCGGGTCGCACGGTGCCGGCTCCGGTGACCCATAAATCATTTAAGGCCAACCCGCATGGCCCAAGGGCCTTGATTTTTTTTGGGCCGTGCAAGTGACTTAGCGGGCCAACCCAGCCCATTCCCATCTTGACAGCCATTCCACTACTATCCAGGAAACGCTCACGCATATCTTTACACACACCTTCTCGCTGTTTGCCACCGTGAACGTCAACTGTGGAAGAAGAGCAATGGTTTTGAACATGATGTCAAACGAGGACTGATAACTATTGGAAACCCCAAGTGAAAGGTATGTTGTAGTGCAGAAGCAAAATTCTCTCAGTTAAGAACCAATGTTTATCGAACCAGTAGAGATGGAGAATCACGTAAAGTTGAAGTGAACCTACAAACAAGACACAACACTCTTTGATTTCAGGAGGTTGTCAATCTTCTCGTCTTGTGGAAAACAAATTATTAAACATATAGTGTGGAAAATAATAATAATAAACACAAAAGTAAAAACGTACCAACGAGCAAGTAATGGTAGAAAACGGGTAAACAAGGTTGTAAACAATGTAAAAGATGAACCAGGGGCCAATTTCACTAGTGGCGTCTCTGCTTAAACAGAAAACATTGTTGAGTAGACAAATTACCGCGCCAATTGACAGAATTATGATCATGAAATTATGACAAAAGGTACACGGCACATATTTATTTTAGGCATCACTTCAAGATGTATAGAACCACACCAACACCGCATCTATACTTAAATACTCCACTTCGAGACCGCTTACCAGCAATGCATCTCTAGAAATTAAGTTGTTGAAACAACAGAATATTGCATTAAACTCAGTACATGATGTAAGAAACATTTATTATCAAAAGTAGACATAAACACCGCAGTTTTACTCTTAGTAGCAACCACACATACCACCCTTAGTTGTTGATGTCACTCAAGCCCATGGATAGGTAAGACAATAACCCACTATCGAACATATACTCCATCTTGGAGAATTAAAGAACTACTTGGCCAAAGCAATTAATTAAATGGAAGAGCATGTAAGACCACAAATGAGGCATTATCATATTTAAAATATCATGCACAATCTGATCATAACATCATAATTCATCATATCCCAGCAAACACAACGATAAACATTATATCAGATGAATCTCGATCATGTTATGCAGCTCACGAGGCCATGATATTGAAGCACAAGGAGGAGAGATCACCATCTAGATACTTCTATGGACCCATAGTCCAAGGATGACTACTCATACATTGCATGATCATAATTCTGTCAATGCCCAGTTTTAATTTGTTTACGCAACAATGTTTATTATTTAAGGAGAGACACCACTAGTGAAACTATAGCCCCCGGTCCCTTTTCATTATTGCTAGCTCGTTGGTCCGTTTTTACTTTTATATTTATTACAATTATCTTCCATAATATACGTTCAATGCTTTGTTTTTAGCTCGACATGAAGCTTGGTAACCTTCCAGAAACGTTGGGGACAAAGAACTTTCTGTGTAGGATCCACTTCAAACTTTGCTATGTTTTGTTCTCCTAGTAGTTCGATAAACCTTAGTTCTTCACTGAGTGAAATCTGTTGTTGCACTACATCATACTTTCCATTTGGGGTCTCAACGGTCACATTGTGCAAGCTATCCGATTGGAGGATAGCAAGTCCACGACCTCCACGGATACAGACGCTCATCGGCGGCGCCACAAAAACGCCAAGGCGTTGGCGGATGTTATCCCCTGTCCGAGAGGGATGCGGCGAGGAATGAAGTTGCAGCCCACCTCGCCAACGAGAAGGCCCGTGATGTCTGGATCCTCTCAGGTCGACGCCCCTACAGCAACGACGACACCTCCGGCTCCTCCTTCTCTGATCCGTACGCCTTCTTCGAGATGCTCTACAGCTCCACCGGAGATGCCAAGGGGAAGGGCAAAGCCGCCACACCGAGCTATGATATGTCTGTGTCTTTTGCTGTCATGCATGTCATTATCTAGTCTATGTCTTCTCATGAATTATTATCTAGTATGTTGCCGATGATGTTTTGCATATGTCATGAATTTGTGATGATCTGGTCCGATCTATGATGATCTATCTTGCATGGGTAGTGTGGTTTGAGAGGTAGGATTTGAGGGAAACAGTTGGAGAATCATACATTTTGGGTTGTTCGGGCCTATCCTAAACAAATAGGGGGCAAAATTGACAATCCCAGTGGAGATGCTAAATCTCGTTGGAGATGATCTTACTCCCTCCGTTTTTATTTACTTCACGTTCTGGGTTTTTTCAATGTCAAACTTTTCAAATTTTGACCAAATATAGACAAAAAAATCAACATCTAGAATATTAAATATATATAATATGAAAATATACCTTATGAAGATTCTAATAATATTAAAAATTTGTTGTTGTGTATTTTTCCTATATATTTGACAAAATTTATAAAATTTGACTTTGAGTAAACACATAACAAAGTAATTATAAACGAAGAGTGTAGCTATCGTTATTAACTCTAAAATTTAATGTTGGGAATGGAAGTGTGGAGCAACCGGCCGGTGACGCGGGGGTTGACTGGTGATAGACCATCCCACTTTTATCGCCCACGGCCACGTTCTCCATTCGCGCGGATCGTCGTCTCGTTCCATCTTCCTCTCCGCCCTCCCTTTGAAAAAGCAAAACCAAATCTTCTCTCACTCGTCTCCTCTCCCCTTCTCCCCACCTAAAACCCTACCATCTCTTCTCCATCGACTCCATGGCGCCGCCGCGCCCGCATGCTCCCCTCACCGGTAACCGCCCTCCCCGCACATCTCACCCCCAACGCCAACCCCAACCCCAAACGCCAACGCCTCCTCCGGCCGCAGTAAGTGGGACGTTGGTGAAAGGGATATTCCAGTCGGCGGCAGACGGCGATCTACCACTCCTGAAACGTACGCGCACGGCGCTCTCCTCGTCTCAGATCTTGGTCGACGGCATCGACCGGGCGCTGCTGACGGTTTGGGTCCTTCCCGTTGCAGGGCTGGTGACGATGCTCGTCAAGGGCAGGGGCCGCCCCAAGGAGGCGATTGAGGCGCTGAGGGTGGTAGATGCAGGGGACATGGAAGGTCTCGGGGTCTTGCACATCGCCGCCTCCAGAGGGAGTCTGGAGGTGTGCAAGTACCTGGTCGAGGAGCTGCAGGTTGATGTGAATGTCGTCGACAAGAAAGGTCCATCTCTTTCGAAAACCCCGTACTGATTTAAGATTTTTGTGTGCAAAATTTAGTATTTTTTCCTTGTCGCGGTTTATGAAACCTGTCCCTTACCTGTTTTCTACTCAATATGTTTCTGATCGGTGGTCTACGAAAGTATGGCTTTGCAAAATTTCGTGAAGTGCTGTTTTATTTACTTTTGCAAGAACTTGATCCATCGGTGATCGGTCTATGGTTTATTTCGTACGTTGCCTGTCCGGTAGTGTGAAGGAAAAGCTGCGGTTTTACACCTGCTTCACTTATCACATTCCTTTTGTGCTCACTCACGGTTATATACCATATCTGCTTCTCTGCATGTTTGCAGCTCTCGGTTTCTCTCTTCCTCAATGCTAAGATACATAGGTGGCCTGGGTATTTTAGATTTTTGTTGATAATGTAGCTTTATATCGAATCGAATAGACCATGTTCAGTTGAGATATACCAGGTAGTATCTTACATAAGCATGACTGATATAAGGACGCCGCGCTGAAGGTAGACTATTGTTTATTCAGAACTGTTCTATTTACTTTTCTTGAACACATTGATGCATATGCCGCACTTAAGGTACTATGGTAATATGGTCTCTGAAACGGTGAAACCATAGAGCATTGTAATGGTGCTTCCCAATTTCTTAGGGTGATAAGATACATTTTTATCTTAATAAGATCTTAGTTCTCTGCACAACCCAAAAGTTCTTTGCATTAATAAGCTTCATGTTGTGTGCTTGACAGGTAGAACACCTCTGCTTATTGCGACATGTAACGCTGTGGGTATTGCCAAATATCTTCTTGATCATGGTGCCGATCCAAACAAAGCCTGCCACGAAGGGCTTTCCCCTTTACATTTAGCCGCTGGATCAGGTTTACCTCTATAAACACGTGCCTCTGCTCTATATATGTGACTGTACTTTTCATTAAGTTGTCTTCACTTTTTAAGTTGTACTATATATCATGGTGTAGTGTATTATTGATTTCTCATTAGAATTCAATTTTATTTGATTCATATAATAAAAAATTATATAACCACTGAATTTATTGGCTGTAAGTTCTTCCTAGTCAAAGGGTCCTTGTTGGGATATTTAGCAATATGTTCAAGGCATAGTGAGGTGCAGAGTACTTTTCAAAACATAGATGTTGTTGCAAGAAATGTCTATCCTATTCTTCCATAAGTTTATGGACCATTTTGTTTTGAGAAAGAGAATGTCCAAAAAAAATGTTTATCAACTTATGCAGTAGGTTAATGAATTTCCCTTTTTCAGGAGATTGTGAACCTGTTAAACTGTTGCTTGCAAAAGGAGCTGACATTGACTCGGAAGCTTCTTGTGGGACACCACTTCACTGTGCTGCTACTACAGGGCATGATGGCACCATGAAAGTATTATTGGACCACAATGCAGATGTAAGTTTATAAGCACATACTATTTGTACTCCTAGGACTGGCTTCGTCATGTTTTATGTAAATGAATGGCTGCTTTTGATTCTGTTTAATTGTTTTCTGTATCGTGGATCATGAACGCCTTGAGCTCTTATGTGTACTGTTAGTTAAGTTATTCCCCATAGACGACTCTTGGATCTTCATTACATTTTCTACCATTCGATCTGCCCTAAATTTTGTAGTTGGTCGGTATGCCATTCTTGAAGATTCTGCCTTGGTGACAAGTATCGACGTACTCATCCGCTTGTGTTTGCAGTGATAGCACTGTACTATGAAATGCACTCTATTTACTTGTGTAAGAAGTATAGTTATGTCGATGCATGCAAACATCGATCTTGTTATTTCTGGTCCCTTAAATGCTAACGTTCAACCATAGACAATAGTATGCAATACCCTTTTTCAAATTTGCCATTAAGGATTATTTTCTATCATGTATAGTCACTTACTTGTAAGGACGATAATTGTTTTTATGAAGTCCACCAATTAAGGCTTGACCCTCATGGCGGTAAACCGCAATATATTCTGGAACTATATGTTTACAGTGTATTGTTTATGTATAATGCCATGGAAGCTGTTTTACATTTACCTGTAAATCAATAAAATTATTTATGTGGGCAATTATTTCCATGTACTCCCTCCTTGCCAAAATGTAATGCATTATTAGCATATGAGGTTTTTGAAAAGACAAACTGGTTAACTTTGGCCAAGTTTATATAAAAAAAATATGAACATCTAGAATACCAAACTAATACCATTGAATTCATCATGAAGTATATTTTCATATGGTATACATTTAGTATCGTAGAAATACATACTTTCTCAATAAATTTGGTCAAAATTTACACTGTTTGACTTAAAAAACCTCACATGCACTATGTAATGGTAAAAGGGAGTATTTCTCTTACCTTAAATTTAACCCTTCATCAGTATTTGACTATAGGAGCTGATCCCAATATCTTAATTTTCCTCAACAGTACAACAAAATGGTAGATGGTCAGACACCTATCATTGCTGCTATGCATGCCCGTTCAGTGAAATGTATGTGGATCTTGATTGAGGTATTCTACTTTTATCTTATCCTTGTCATGCCTTCGAATTTTGGTGGGTCCACTTTTGTATGTAGTATTAACAATTTTCCACACTGAAGTTGGGAACTTTTTACTTTGCTGGTATTTGTTTTGTGAACATTGACAGCAGTTGTGGGTCCTATGATTAGCTTGGTTGCCACAAGCATGATGACACTTCAGTCTTACCAAATAGCCTTGTAGACGAAAAAAAATAATACAGTAGAATGCTCATGCTGCCGGAGTCACATTATGTGCAGGAATTTTGTATGATTGCCCAGGTCATCTATAGAAAATATGTAACGTATTTTTTGTGTGATAGGCTGGTGCTGATATCAATGGACCTTTAGCCGATGGTGTGAAAAATCTCCAGTCGCAGAACCTCATATCATCTGACTTCGCCAATGGTATTCTGGAGGACCTGACCACCAACCGTAAGATTATTCCTGATGATGTAAGATTTACTTTTTTGCCACTACAGCGTGATTGTTGTGTGGATAATATTTGCTCATCGTACCAAACAGAAAAAACAAGTTTGCATGCTTTATGTTTCTAATGGAGTGTTTTGAAACCTGGGGTTATGGGCTAGTAGCCAATCATGGGGATTCATGATCCAAAAATCTTCCCTTTTAAATTTTTTCGTACATTGCTGTCTTGCTGAGTTATATTCGGGAACAAGTGGGCTCAAGTACAAGGCAAGTTTGCATTAGTTAATTTAAATGATAAATAGTCAGGCAACCCGTGCATTAACATGGCTAGGTTTACTATATAATGTTTTGTTTGTCTGCTTACCGCATGTCGGAATGTGCACCAATTGTTATTCAATACAATCGGCTAAATACAATGAAAAAGTATGACTTAAAAAAATATGATTAGACTTATTTAGTTTTCTTTGAGAAATACTTATTAGTCGTTGGTAAGACTTTTGGGCTGTGGCGTCAAACAACAACAGTACTTCAGGCTCTCCGTAAACCATTGATTTTTTTCTAATCTCTAGTCCTGCATTTTATTCGTTTTTTGAGAAAGATTCTCCGTTCGAGATTGGAACTCATTTTTGGATGGGTAAAATCGTCCATAAATCGTAAAATCCCTATGTTTTGGAATTTACTATAAGCTTTACATAGAGGAACGGAGGGAGTAGGTTTTTAGTGCTTATCTGTTGTTAATCCTGGATATTAGTTTATGTGTGTTAACAATGACATCGTGGTGCAAAAACGATCAGCATCCTTTCAGCTGCTAACAATGATATCCTGATGTTTATGTGTGAAAATAGCTTTTGATTTAGGCCATACACTCTATGTTATAGTATTCTACGTAAATGCTTGGAGAGTATGCAATCATAGAAATGTGAGCTAAAAGATTTTTAATGTAACCAAATCCATATTTTTATAAATAAGCACCAATTCTAGGTAATTTGTTTAGACTTTTATATATTTTTTATGCATTCTGTGAGATATTCGTTAATTTTAATATCATGATGATTCAGGACGAGCCTGTGGCCAAAAGGAAAATCAGAGCAGCAGGGTTTAAGAAACTTGGGAATCTCAGTTTCAGGAAAGAGGAGTATATACATGCAGCAGGATGCTACAGTCTGGTATTAGAACACAACATTTCTCAAAATGGTTTGCATGCTCCTTTTTTCACATAGCCCTCAATTTGAAGCAAGCAAGATTTCTAACTTCATTTTCGATTTGCGAAAGATTATAACCTAGTAAAAGTCATTGATTTTCCTGATTTATACTTTATGTATTTCGGGACGGAGGGAGTAATGGATAGGGACAATAAGTAAGACATTCTTGAACTACTGCCAAGTCATAAACACTAAGAGGGTGGATAACGGTACAGTAGTGATTTAGTGTGGTAGCTGTTTTTTGCAATTATTCGAGGCTACATTCAGCGTCATGTTTACCACTCTTTTCTTGTCATGTAACTGTACTGAGGATAGATCTAGGAGCTACTGCTTAACTGAGTATTGCCAAGCATAGTTTAATAAAAGAACTGAGCGAGACTTTTTCATTTAAGGAGCCCTGGAAAATAGTTTGCACGCTTGTATGTTGATTTTTTTTTATTCACGCATATTCTACATTTAGTAACTGTATATTAGATCAATTGGCTCTTTTCTGCAGTTCCTCATTCGTAGTTTATTTATACACTGTCTCAACAAATTATGCATACTATTGAGAATCTCTCCAGAGCAATGTGCTGATTTTCTACTTCGATGTTCACAAATTCCTAACCGTTTAATGAGTTATTCTAGTGTTGATTTGCCTTGTTGGTTGTAGGCGATGAAGTTTGATCCTGATGATGCAACCTTGTACTCGAACAGGAGCCTTTGCTGGCTTCTCATGGGGGATGGAGGCAAGGGCGGTTAAAGGCCTGTTATCGGCAGGGCGCAGCTCTGATGTTGCTGAAGGTTCATTAAAGATTATGTATGCTGTTTCTTCTCTTGGTTCAACAAATAGTTTTTGATCATTTCTTTTACTTTACCAGGATTATGAGGGTGCAGGGGAACGATTCTTGGATGGACTCAAGTTGGACCCAGCAAACACTGAGATTAAGGATGCATTACGGTAACTCATCTTCCTCATAGATTATTTGAGTTAGGTTCAGTTTTGAGTTTGTCAGTACATGCAGAGCTAGTGTGTTTCACTTTCAACCTGCCCTTGATATACACCATGTATGTGCTTCAGTGATTTTTTCCCTTCTGATTTTATCAGTAAACGTTAGATGCCTTTTTATCATCAACATTTTGTTATTCTGCAATTGCTCCTTCATTTTTACAAATGGTAGATGCTAATCACGCTATTCCAAAACTCTGATGGTACTCAATGGAAATGGAATGTGCAGGGAAGCTTATGATGCCATGAAAGATGTCCCAGAGCACCAAGGCTGAGCACCGACTGTTTGGGCGTTGCAGGGGATAGGAGTTCTAGTTCTAGACTGGTCCCTAGTAGTGTTATCGTTGAGCGTTTCACCGTGCTTTTGCTTGAAGACTTGTAATTCGTGTATCGAGTAATCCTTACTATCGGTATGTCATGTTTGCATGACTTCTTATGCAGTAATACCTAGTGGATATTCTCTACTTGCCACTGTCTTAATTTCCATCCTGACGACATCATAAGGCTGTTCAAGCACAAGGGCTCTGGACCAACATATTAAGAGCTCAGAGACGTCAATCAGGTACAGCGAAGATGAATTCCTGTACACCTATGGCAGGGAGTTCCTGCGGTGCATATTAAAAGAAAAGAATTGGTCCAGTTGTCGTTGAGCGTTTCACCTTCTTTTGCTTAGAGACTTGTAATTCCTGTACCAAGTAACTCCGTTAGGAAAATCAATCAACTCATGTGATGTAAGTACCGGTGTGTCATGTCTGCATGACTACTAAGAGCATCTCCAACAGGCCCCCTTTCTATCCGCGCGCTAAAGAACCCGCTATTATAATTTATAACGCGTTAGAGAGCAAAAACCGCGCTCCAACAGGCGGTGAATAATATCGTGCGCGGTAAAACCAATCCAGCGCGTTGGAAATTGAGGCCCCGTGTGCTGTGTCTTTTGTGAGTCCGTTCCAGCGCGCTGGAAAAGAGAAAACGTGCGTGATTCGTCCAACCGTCGGATCTGAAAGCACCTTCCGCTCACGTTGCTGCCAGCCCTTTCCTGCACCTACTCCGGACCAAAATCCCTGCCCCCGAGCTCCCCAGCGCGCCGCCGCTCCAATGGCCGTGGAGAGCCGCCGCCACCGCCGCAGCCGCTGCTTCGCTGGCTCCGGCTCGCCTCCCTCGGCTCGTCGCCGCTGTAGCCAGAGCCGTATTCGTCTGACGACCAGCGTCTGGCGGCCTCGCAACTCGGCGCCTGCCAGGTGTTTGACAAAATCCTTGCAAGGTACAAAAACTTTGCCTCCAAATTTTTTGTTTGTAGATTAATTTTGGGAGTGTTGTTGGTAGTTTCAATTAGTTAAAAATTTATGTTTGTAGATGAGTTCGTCCTATGATTCTTCCGATGAAGAATGGGACCTTGAGAAAGAGGAGAATATAGCATTGGTCTTGGCTATCCACGCGAATAAGAAGCTGAAGCACGGTGGTTCAGTTTTCAGTCGAGAGAAGTTGTGGAGGGAAAGGATCGAATCTCACGACAAGTTGATGCGGAACTACTTCACTGAGACTCCCACATACCCCGAGCGCTACTTTCGACGCCGTTTTAGGATGAGCATCAACTTGTTCAAGCACATCGGAGTCTTTGGCGAAGCATGAACGGTTTTTCAGCAATGGAGGAATACCGCCGGAGAACTGGCGCATAGCACCTTCCAAAAGGTGACCGCCGCTTTGCGTATGTTGGCATACGGTATTCCGGCAGATCTAGTTGATAACCACTTGGCAATGGGTGAGAGTCAAGTCATCATGTGTGCCAAACGCTTTGCAGTTGGAATTGTGCAACTGTTTGGGCCGGAATATTTGAGAGCTCCCAATGCTCAAGACACGGCTAGGCTTTTGTAGTTCAACAAGGCTCGGGGGGGGGGGGGGGGGGGGGGGGGGGGGGGGGGGGGGGGGGGGGGGGGGGGGGGGGGGGGGGGGGGGGGGGGGGGGGGGGGGGGGGGGGGGGGGGGGGGGGGGGGGGGGGGGGGGGGGGGGGGGGGGGGGGGGGGGGGGGGGGGGGGGGGGGGGGGGGGGGGGGGG